>WHYT01017258.1:982489-1016612 GCA_009806455.1 Tetrax tetrax | reverse complement strand
AGGAGAAAAGTAGTTGGTATCGGTAGCTTCACAACTGTGTGTTATGAATTTTCACAGACAGCAGGACAGGCACACTTAATACCATGGCTTGTTGAATGATCTTTTTAGTGATGGATACTTTAGGTGGTACTTAAAAGTGTAAAAGTAACGTATCCATGCTGAAGACACTCTGTGTTGCAGTGACTGGCTAATGCTGCTTAGGGTAATCAATTCCTGTCTTCAGTTCAGTTCATCTTAATCTGTACCACTGCTCACTAAAGAAACATTGGATCACATGCAGAGATTTTTTGGTTTGGTAGTGGGTTTTTTTTGTTTGGTTGGTTGTTTTTTTTCCTTGATTGTGTAAACCTGAGAGAAAATAAACCCAATGAAATAAAAAAAATTCATGTAAGGCATACCAGCCTACCACCATGTCTCCATTAGCATTGTGATTTGATGTGAGCTGTCTTAGTATCGGTTTTGTTTGGATTTTCTACTTTAAAAGACTTGATGTCTCTCTCAGGCTATCTCTCAGGTAGTTGTAGATTACTTCTGTAGCCAGTTCCTGGGGAATTTTGATTGTCAAAAATAAGCTTAGCACTAAAAAGCAAAAAAAAACCCTACACTGTGTAGGCTGTAGGTCTTGATAATGGGTAACACAATGAATTTCTGTGGCACAGTACGCTGTCGTGTGCTCTTTCATCCCAGGTGAAGTCAGGTAGCATAGAGTGCAGAGGCCTTTTGTTCTGTCTCTGTTATTGGTGATGGGATAGGGAAAAAAAGAAGGGATAAAAGTGAGGGGATCATTTTAAAACAAACTGGATTTTCGGTACACACAGGTTCTTCGAAGTGACAGTTGTTCTTTAAGAAACAGTTCATTAGATCACAGTTACATGGAACAGACAGTTAATTTCTTCTTTTAATTAAAATTCTGGAGAGGTTTCCCTTCCTGCAGGCTGTCTTGAGCATCCTACTGTTGAAGCTTTCTAAACAGGAAGAGGGATAATGAAAGAGCCTAAACAAAAGATAGATCCAGGAGCCATATTTCCCTGGTGAACAGCCAGGAGTCAATGTTATTTGCCACACCGTATAATGCAAACTATAAACTTATGCAAGCCTTGTAAATTGAGACTCTGCCAGTACAATGTAACAGAAATGTTTTAACATAAATGAAACCATTCCTATCTCAATCCTTAAAATATTTTTCATGATTGCCAGTAGTCTCTACGTTTGATGAAAGGTGAAGAATTCTGACCAAATTTAATCTTTCAGATATTTTTATTTTTTTTTCATCTTATAGATAATACTCTCCAAAGTTATGCATTTTTCATAATAGAGCAAAACAATGGGCAAAGTTGCGGGCTGTAGTAGCATAAATGTCAGTCAGCTGCTAAGGTGCAGAGTTAAGAAGTACTATGTGGCAGTTGAAATAGTTGAATGTGGGAAAAGAAAACATGACTTGGGTCACATTGTCATTTTATTTAGCACATCTTGAGGCTGTTTTTATGTTGGAGAACATGTCCTTGATCATTGGGGCCAAGAGACAGAAAAGGAAACCAGAGGGAAGACCAAACAAATGTCCCTAGGTGTTGTTAATCAGTTTTTGTCTCATATCTGCATGACTGGAAGGATATGGTTAGCTACTGCAGAAAAGACAAAGCTCTGTCTTGTAATGGTGAAGCTTGTATTTCCAAAAATAATTAATGAAGCTCGTAATTAAATAAATGGAGTTGTGCTAACGTTGTTCAGATCTCTCAGGATTATGTTTTCTCACTCTTTTGCTTTATTGACGTGTTGGTAGCATTTTCCTATTTCTGCCACATGGGTGTTGTTTTTTTTTCCCAGACAAATGCTGTGGTACTACAGGAAAACATTGCTTTCAACTTTAGGAAGAATTTCTTTTTTTAATGGTGATGTAAATCTTTGATATATATGCCTTGTAACAGATAGTGGAAGTTGTAGTCTCAAATTTCATTGGTCAGATTGAAGCAGATATCGAAATTTATGTTGTTCCATATTAGCACTATATTCAATGAATATTTTCTTTTAAAACCTAGTAAGCCACATGCAATAGAGAAGTATGATTTCTGAACATGCAGAGCAAGCAGAAAGATTTTAGTTAGTAGGCCATGGAGAGGTAAACCTTTAGATTCTGTATCAGCATTACTGATTACAGCGCGAAGGGGGAGGGACAGGAATTTGAATTGCCATGATCCATTATGGTTCCGGTACTTCATGTCGACATTTTCTTTTCACTCTAGTTACCAGTCCTGTGGATGTCCGTGTTGCAAGAGGTGCACTGTAGAGGGTGTCTAAGCGCTCCACCTCTGTGTTGGGAGACGCAATTCTGTACGTACCACTCGTACCTCAAAACAAGGGAGATGCAAGGCACGCTTGCACCAAAGAACAATCGCCAGTGCAGATGCAGTCACTGAGACACTGTTGTGTTAAACTTGGCCGCTATATTGCCTCTATATGAATACCCATAGGAAAATGTGTTACTGTGATGTGCTGCCAGAAGGATCAGCCAGTCTCCTAAGGCATTTTGGTTTGTATGCTTTCAAGTGTAGGCAAGTATTAAATTTTCATTACAATGATACTGTTTTCAGCTAGACTGCTTTTTGAGCACATGAAAAAAAGGACTGGCTGCCATAATTCAAGGCCAGAAGTGGTAGCTGGGAAAGAGAAGGGAGAGCTAGCGATCTTACATCTGCTCAGAGTGACAGCATCCAACTTCTCATCTGAATAAAATAAACACCACTTTCCATTTGTAATATGTTATAATTATTAGTACTAGGAAAACCATGTAGACAGCTAGAAGAAGAGGTATGTGCCAGAAGGAAGCAATGCCAGGGCCCGCGTGACCTTAGAGCAGAAGGGGGAGAGTACAGAAGTATGTACACATTGCTTCTGAAAAGGTACAAAGCACAGTGAGATGGCAGCCAGAGCGCTGTGGGGAAGCGGTGCACATCACTGATGTGCCCAAATAAACATCAGTATGCATTAACTTAGTGCACTTGTTTTACTATGTTTTGAAATAATAGTATAAAGTATGTATTATTTAATCTGTGTGCATGAACTATGAATTATGTGGTGTAGTTCATTCCAAAGAACAAATGTGATCATAGTCTGGGCTACCCCTGCTGCATATTACAAATGTGCCTGATGTCTGGTGTAATTACCACGCTGCTATTTCTGTTCTCTGCTGAAATCTGATTTGTCCTTCAGGTTTTGCACTGCCAGTTATCTAAATAAAATATAAAGCTGAATAAAGTAACAGTCCATATGGGGTCATTGTATGTGTAGCAAACAATGCAGCCTTATCTTGCAGCATAAACACTATTGTCTGCTTTATACTACTTGTTCAAATATTTGGAATTAATGGTGAGAACTCTTGATATTAGGAAGGTTAATGACTAACTGATTAACAGCAGAGAAGGCATCTGCCAGAAATGAGCTATAGTCATTGTTACAGTAAAGCCTCTGAAAAATGTTGTAAATCCTCACAGACCTATTTCCTGAGAAGTTATCTTGACTGTGTCTTAACAGAGAGCCCTGTCCTGCTGGTTCACCTTATGGGGCCTTTGAAAATGGATCCAGATGGATGGGCATGAAAGACATTGAGCTGATAAGTTTATGCAAGCTGGTATACAAGCATTTGAGCAACAGTGATGTTGGGTGAACACTGCTGGTGTGATTCACATCATGTTTGGCTGCCATCTTTGAAGGCTGAGTGATCTGCTGCTTTATTTACTCACACTTGGACCCAAAAATGGAGAGGCAAAGCTTGAGATGTTAACCTCATGCAAGCTGCATCCTGGCAGCTGTTGCTTATGAACAGGGCATGTGAAAATAGGGAAAAATGATCAGGCTGGACTGACAAATTGGCATTTGCAGATGTGAAATACAGTAATGCTTTTCTGGAGTGAGTTCACCTCTGCCTGGAGGACAGCTAAACCCTTGTTAGGGCTTGTCGCAGTTACTTATTGCTTTTTCATCTGGATACACTGACCTGCTACATTTCTAAATTTATTCTTATGTACAAAGCCTTAAAATACCACCAACTGTTAGTCCTACCTGAGAAAGGATAAAAAAAAAAAATCTCCAGAATTGTCAGCCTTTGAAATTTAAAGGAGTTAAATGAAATTTGAAGGAGTACAGTCTCATTCTTGCATCTAAATTTTCTAAATGCCTCCTGTGTGTATCTCTTCCTGAACCAAGATTTTGGTATCTCTCATGTCTAATGCTATTCAGAACTTACAGTATTTTTTTTTTCTGCTTCAATTCTAGCATTTGCTGTGAGTTTACCCTTTCTCTTAAGGAACTGCTGTCTCACTGTTCTGTGATGTCGTAAGACCACACCACGCTCTTCTGCAGGAAACAAGTCAGGAGAGTGTCATTCGCGTGGAGCTGTCCTGCCTGCTAACTGCCATATTCACATTGCTTCTCTTCACAACAGCCAATTTAATTCTGATACTTCCTGTAAAATAATAGCTAGTACCTAATCAGAAACTTCAGAGGATATTCACTACCTGCACACCTGTCTCGAAAATAGGTGAAAGTAAAGACAGAGGAGCACCGTGGCACAGCCACGTTTTATTATAATGGCATTTGCAGGGTTCCGTGCTGATGAAATTGGAATAGGCAACTATTGTATCACATGGTGAAGCAACTAAGGGAGGATTTGCTTTTGGATATCACTTGTAAAGAAATTAATTGTTCTTGTGAGCCACTAGGTTTGCTGTCTTCTTGGTTGTTTTTTTTTTAATATGGGATCACAGTTACATGCCTTGAAACTTTAATGTTAATTTATCATTAGAAAACTAAAAATCCATTCGTCCACATGATTTTATTAGTTAAAAAAGAAAAAAAAAAGTAAATTAAGATACATATCTGACTGTAGATACAGGGTAACATTTAAATTTGTTATAGCCTATTAGAGCTCAGTTGTTCATAACAGATTAAAAGAAGTATTAACAACTGAACTGCTGTTTGTTCTTCTAGTCCTGATCTTATATTCATAGGCATGAATGCAGATGCATGCAATTGGGAGTAGCATGCTTTTTAAAGGATTCTAAATAGTTTTCAAATTGTGACCTCAATCTTAAATTAAGAAACGCTCCGAAACTCTAAAACCAAAAATTGTTTTGGTTGATACTGCAGCATTTTTTTTTTGTTAAATGACTATTTTACCCAATTAGAGAGGAAGAATTGGAAACTTATTTTCTAAACGTGTATTCAGAAATGTACTTTTGAGACTTGTAGTTTCATACTGTTATATTTAATCCATATAACCATAACTTTCATGATACAGCTAGAGTTCCTTCAGTATAGTTAAGTGTAGAAACAATTACTAAAATAGCAGCCAATATTTTAACCAGATGTTATAACCTCTGGTGTGCACTGCTCCTTCTCATTGCTTCCCTGTCTCCTTGGATCTGTGCTGCCCAGGCTGTGTCCCACTGGCTCCACTTCCTCTGCCAGCTTCTCTACCTTTTTTTCCTGTGAACAATTCCATGTAATTTTCCTACCTAGTCTTAGTTGCTGTTTATTTGGCAGAGCACTTCGATAGTAATTGTCTGTGACTGTGTCTTCATTAGTGTTTTAGTTCAGAAGGATAGCAGGTTTTGAGTGCATGCCCTGGTTGCTCTCACTTGTGTCACATTATCCCCACTTACTGATCCACATCCATAAAGCATTTGGAAGTGTAAAGTAGAAACAAATTTTGAAACGTCTTTCCATAGGTGCAAAAATGCACTCCAGCCCATAAAAGGAATAATTTGCACCTTGTAGACTTCTTAGTAGTTTATTTAGGGGTGATAGCAGGGTACAAGGCTGAACATATTCCAGAATAAGCCATGGGAAGCACATACAGTACACGTGCAGGAACCTCAGCTACCAGCTGGTACAATGCATCGGTTGCACCAAATGACTGGCTAATATAGGTTAAAGCCTGAGTTGCTCACAACCATGGATATTTAAAAATCCATCACGTCAAATCACATTGATGGCCGAGTACCGTTTGCCTTGCAGACCTGGGTTAAGGATGTTACCGCTTGATTACAGCGGTAGAGAAGTAATGCATTTTCACTGTTCTGTTTGTAGAACAAATCATGGCTTCCTCGCTCAAAAGATATTTTTTCTGCTATTCTAGATTGAGTAATTACAATAACCCTAAACTGGAAGCAGAAATGAAGAGATTAGTTTTATTAATTGTATTATTTTGTAATATAAAGATTTTCCCTCATCTTCGGTCAAAATCTGTTGTGCAAATACATGAGCTGATGACAGATTCTCTCCTAGAGATTTAAGATTTTTATCCTCATTTTTGGATTCCTCAGCCCATCTTAGTGTCCTTGTGACACGTGGATGGAGTAAGTGGTTCTGATTCTTGCTAGTGTGAAGCTGAAGATTTGCTGGACAGCAGCGAAGCTTTGCTAGCATCTACAGATTCTTAGCATGAATTCCAAAAGATAGCTCAGTTCAAAGTCTGAGTCTGAGAAATTTAGTGTGCATGAATCCAAGTACTATTTTCACACAGAAATAAAAATTCTGAATATGCATGAAAGGGAGAGAGAGAAAGATTGTCCTCAATTCAGAAATCTGGCTAAGACATGATTCCCACCAGGACATATAATCATTGAAAGAAAATGGAAAAGCATGGAAGCACCAGCTGTTTGTGAATGAATCAGATTTGGCCTGGTTAACATCAGAGATGAATAAAATCTGGTTTTGTTAGGATGATAAAGACTGATGAATTGAAGATGGTTTAGAAACCCTCTAAGGATTCTTCTGAAGACAGTTTCTGGCTAGTAAAAATACATAGGCTGTTAAATAAATACGAAATTATTATTGGGTTGGTTATTATTCACCTTCAAGTTAGACTCCTGATCGGTTTCCTGCTAGCATTGTCCTGCAGTGAAATCAGATACCCTTAAGCTTTCCTGTTTCAGAAAGGATGGTGCATGTCTGTGTGTGAACGGGAGCCCATGTGTTATGCCTGCATATAACGTTAAGATAATAAAATAAAAAAAAAGTATGTAGGAGAAGGGTGCTTCAGTGACATGAAGCCTACTGTATGAATTGTGTGCAAGCTAATTTGGTTGAATTTTCCGAGTAAATATTTGTGACTTGCTTTAAAATGGAGGAGAAGAATATCCAGGCATAAGTTTATAACTGCGGTGCTACTGTGAAATGCTGTTTATAGCATTGCATACGCAGCAGTGCATGAATGCCAATGAAGAAAACTGAGTGCAAGAATGTTACAGTGAAGAGAAGTCCTGTAGTGAGTGACTTCTAAAGCTTACAAATAGATGAGAGGGGGGAAAAAAACAGTTTTATAAAACTGAAAAATTTTATCAACTGTGAAAGAAATGGTTTAGGGTATTCTTGGCCCAGATACATTCTTAGTTTACGTGGGTGTGTATCAGCAAGTCCAGACATGTATATGTGCATATTTTTAAGGAAATGGTGGGGATATGATACGCTTCGCAGTAGCTCTGCCACTTAGCATTTGTTATTGCTGCTCTTTTCAGGAGGAGTACTACAAATGTTCCAAACATTTGGAAGAATTCTGGTGGTGGGGAAATGCTGTTGCTCTCATTTATTTTAATATGTCATACATTAAAAAGAGAATAACCCAAAAACTGAAAAGCATAAACTTACCAAAAAAGTTAACTACACAACCCCTTGAATATGAAACTTTTAAAGAGACTTTCTGAGGGCATCTCCTCCACATTATACCTCTAGCTCAAAGTAGAATTGAACTTGGTTTGACTTTCTGCAAATCAAAGATACCTTCTATTCCATTTCATTCAAATGTTTAGCTGTGCTTGATTGTTGCCATTAGATAGCAAACACAAATCCAATAAAATGTAAACCTTGCTTTCATTTAGTTGAAAGCAACTTGCTTGTTCAAAGTCTTTGAGATTGTCTCTTTTAGAAAATAGTTTCTTCTGAAAGGTAAGCAACCTTTGTCAACTTGAAGCTCTTCTTAGTCCCACGGGAGTGATTGATTTTTTTCACTTAGTCCGCTGTCATGCAAATCATTAATTTACTTCATTCAGGGTTTATTTCTTTAGATGGAGTAAGAAAAAAAAAACAGGTTGCTACTAACTACTCTCTATTTTATAGGAAAAAAATTCCACAAAACACTATAGCACCTAATATTCCAATACCATTCTTTTTATGTTAATTGCTGCATTTAAATAAGAGTGGTTGATAGCTTGTGCCCTTACAAGTACATACTCACTCTGAACACTGCCAATGTTGTGAGCTGATTTAGCTCACGATGTCTAACACCAGTGTATTTAGGTAAATTTAGAGTAACAGCTCTTTCAAAATATTAAGGGCAAGGTTGGGAGTGACAGCTCTAATGCAGACCTGGAAAAGTTGATTGATTTTTATTATCAGAATTATTTCCAGTCACAAAATACTGTGATTTTATTTAATGAGGGAGGCTATTACAGTAATGGGGCTTTTGCAGTGATCTAAGTAGCCGTCTTCTCGTCCTAAGTCACTCCAAAAATCTGTTTGCTTTGGCACAATAAACCAATCAAGGAGTGCTTCCGAACTTGTTCAGCTGTTAATAATTGTGCAGGTCTAAAACCTGCTGCGTCTGCTGTGTGGCCCTGAGGGGACTGCAGACCTCAGCGTGTCGGCTGTGGGTGTGGCTGTGCTGAGCCATCGCGGCCTGGTATTTACAGGCTGTCTTGGTTTTGGCCTCTAATGTACTGCTTATATCTTACCATTTAGAGATTCGGGCAGGCTAGGATTTTGAGGATCTTGCCTGCTTAGTCTGTGGAGCTGTGCCTACCACTTAGCTTTATTTTACCTTCGTGTGGTCACCATGTAAAGTGTACAGTGAGGTCCCCTCCTCAGTCCTGTGGAATTTTCCATTTGAAGTCTGATCAGAATGGTCAGGCTGGTACTGTCGCGACTTGGACAGTCTGGTGTATTTATATATGTAACCATAAGAGTTTAGATTCCACGATCTTTCAAGTATTTGCACTTTTAAGTTTACTTGTACAAAGAAAGTTTAGTTTTATTCACATTTGATAGGCAAAATGCTGTGCTCTGTTGGCCTAGGGGAGCCCTGTGAACAGCTCCTAGGGAATGTACAAAAGGTGATGGAGACAGGCAGGCTATGTATCTGTAACGTCTGTGAGCCTGTACCTGCACTGGGAACTTCTGGTTTCCATAAAATGAGAAGATTGGCTCATTCAGGCCAAAAATTGCATCTCTTTTAGAGATTACACATACATAAACCACACAGGAATTCATTGTGAGTAAAATTTTGGTGGTATTTCCTGTTCATTTGTTTTGAGGAACAGGGAATGGGAAAAAGATGAAACATACATATATATATATACGTGAGTGTGTGTGTATATATAAATTATCTATATATGTACCAAAATGAAATAAGAAAAATGTTTGGTGGTTTTTTGTGTTTTTTTTAGTTTTGTTTTGTTTTTTTTTTATGTTGTGAAGTGGCCAAACTTTGCTTTGGCCTATGCAGAAAGACAGTATTATCTTCAGGGTCTTCAGCTGTTCCCACAGAAGGGGCACATTTCCTGGTCTTTAGAAATAATAGAAAAATTAGGAACTAAAATCCTTTACTATCAGGTTAAACATGCTTTTTGACTGTAGCATTAAAACCAAGCTTTTTGGTCTATCAGTCATTCATAATAACCTTTTATTAGATTTACTGGAAGCATTCTTTCATTTTTCTACTGAAAAATGGGCATCCACTCCAGTATAAATAAAAATCTTTTTTTTGGTACTGCTTTCCAAATGAATTATTTGAAATACTCTTTCTAGATATAATACAAAGCATTTTAGTAAATGTGAATCACGTTATTTAGAATGGTAAGCACAAGAAAATAAAAGCTTGATATTGACTGGTGGATTTTATTGCCAATTTTTATTATGTTTTTGAGTTACTAATGGAAGGTATGGTTACTGATTAGTGTTTTATAATAAAGCTTAATGGTTGAATCATTTTAATGAAAGAATACATATGTTTGTATGGCAATATGGAAATACATATAGTAATTGTTGAATTCAAACAATTATTTTTTTTTTTTAGTGAAAGCCCTGGAGGAGTATAATTTTTTGGTTGGCTGAAATATTTTATTAATTGGTATGAACTGGCTTGAGCCTTCTTAAACAATTATAAATGACGTTGCTAGAAGGCAGCCGTGGTAAATTGTTTACTGCACTGCTGTGCAGGTTGTTGTTCTTTGTTTTCACCATGATCTCAATACTAATGACGGTAAGGGAATAACTGAAACAATTTCTCCAGAGTACGTCTAATTATGTTGGATTTTGTGTCCAGGAAAATTAAGATATAATAGTACATCAGCTGAACTGAACCTGATACCACAAAGACAGTTTTGTTAGTATTGATCTCGGACTTGTTTGCAGTGGATTGGGGTGATGGGAGGAATTGAATGAGTAAGTCCAGCTCAGCACTGCTTAGCTCTTGGTATTTATTGGAGTGGTAAACCACTGGAGTTGTAATTACTGGTCTGCATTACAAATTGCATCATTTTTACTCCTTGGAAATTGCACATTTCAGTGATAGAGCTGGGAAATTATTTCTTTAATATGCTTGTTAGCATAGCTGTCTGATCCCTTAGCTTACGTTAATGGTGATATTAATGTGCTCTTATACAGTAGTAGTACTTGGTGGTGTATTTACAAGAGGTAAATTCAGTTCTCTTCACAATTCCGTGGATATCTTTGAGAAGACATCTATACTTCAGTTGCTGCTTCTTCCTTGCCACCCATAATTCTGAGAAAGTTCAAAATTTATTCTTAACCAACCTTGTACTTCCAGGTAACTAGAAGTCAGTGGGATTCAGTGTCCTTCATGCCCTGATAACTTCTGTTTTGAAAGCATTTCTGTAAAAGAGGTAGAATTAAATTTAAGAACTCAGAACCCAGCATGTTGCATCAAAATGAAGATAATAACTGGCAGCTTTAGACACTGTCTAAGTTTAGACATCTGAAAATTGTGACATAATACTTTCTTCTTTTTTCCCTATGACAACCCAGTATTAAAGTGCTTAAACTTGGCGGCCCCGCCTACCAGTAAGTTCTTACCTCCAGGAGGCTTTCTAAGTCCTCTGGCATACATATTTCTGAATCATTGAATCATGCTACTGTTGTTTTGTTGTTTGGTTTTTGTGGTTTTTTTTTTTTTTTTTTTTTTTTTTTTTTTTTTTTTTTTAGCAAATGATTAATCGACTGTTTTTAAAAGAATCACTGGCTAGTTTCTTCTTGCATTTCTGTATTTTCTTATGCCTTATGCTGCTGCTGTAGAATAAATTTTTCACAGAGGTTTTGTTTATAGTAAAAATACTAAATTTCTTGTAACACCAATCATCCTTCAGTGTATGTTTCACTTCAGCCTAGGAATGAGATCATGTGGTTGTATTCTGTGGCTCTGAAGAAAAGATGCTTTCTGAAAGAGCACTCTAGTCATGAAATAGCAGGAATTGTAACTCTAACACAGTATTTAGTTGTACTTCTTTAACTATTATTTATAGGCAAGAATTGTATACTTATGAATGGAGATAGGTACACCTCATCAGCATTCATGGTTTTTATTCCTTTTATTTGAGTTAATATGGGCTGGGACATCACAGCAGCCCACTGCTTTTATCCCTTTATAATGCAGGATGCCTGCAGTTTCTCGCAGTGTAAGAGCAGTTGACTTCCTTCTTATGTTTGGCGTGTAAGATCTTTGGGACCATATTTTCTAATGTGTCTGGGCATGACAGTCAAGTGGGAAGTTTTTCTTACAAACTCGAACAGAGCTCAAATAGGGAGAAAAATGGGAATAGTGTGTTTCTGTGTACCATTCCCTTAATTAGGGCTTCAGCCATAAGTTGAAGTCAGTAGAGGTCATTCCATTAGTTTTACTTTCCCAAGGTTTTTTTTTTGTACAATTAAATGGGTGAAGAATTACTACTTAAGAAAAAAATGAAATAGAAGATACTAAAAAACTAAGGGGTAGGTTCTAATAACAGTCAGTTAGGCAGGCTACTACATACAAATCCAGTTTTAAGCCTTCTTCAAAAATAATGACATTTCAGAATATCTGTAGAAACTTTTAAAAAGTCTATGTAATGTCAGCTGGTTTTCAGTCAGGTCAAAGTGACTGCACTTTTTTCATGTTAAGAAGCAACCCAAAAAGTCTTACTTATTTTTTGTTTTTCTGAGGTACGGAGAAGTAAGATTTTTTATTTTTTTTTCCTATTAAACAAGTGCTCATAGGATCACGGGTCAGGCTGGAAAGACTTCATGCAGCCTCTAGTCTGATGTTGTGCTCAAGGCAATGTCAGTACTGAATTCAGACCAGGTTGCTCAGGACTGTCAAGTTCACAGTACCTCCAGGGATGGGGATTGCATGACCTTGCCATTAAACTTGTTCCAGTGCTTAATTACCCTCATAGTGAGCTTTTTTGTGTGTGTGCTGTTGGAACTTCCCCTGGTTCAGGTTGTGGCTGTTCTCTGTCATTCGCACACCAGGCAGCTCAGCAAAGAGCCTGGCTGGGTCTTCGTGGTGAGCGCCCGCGGGGCTGGCAGGCTGCTCTCTGCTCTTCCCAAAGCCTTATCTTGTCCTGGCTGAAATGGCCTCCTTCCCTCCATCGCTCCCTCCAGGTCATGTGCTCCCGCTCTCTCAAAAAATCTCAGGGTTTTTTTTTAGTCATTAGTCAAATTTCTAAACTGAAGAAATCAAATCAGCTCTATTTTCAGAAGGCTTACAGTAAGTTAGATCGGAAGGAAACCACATGTGATCTTATGCTTGTAGATCACTTCAGATCTCCCAGCTGGGTCACCGTGGTGGAGTGCGATGGTAGCTGGTGGTGTTCAACAGAAGTAGAGCAGAAAGCCGAGGCAGTTGGACAGCCGGCTTTTCCCTGCCGTGCTCCTGTGGGAGCGTGCCACCAGCTGTCATTGTGTAAAAATATTTTTACCATTCAACAAAGAGAATGAGAAAAGAAAACAGAGAAGTCTGGAAAAAGAGAAAACACATTTCCCGTTTCCCGTAAGGAAATACTGCAGTTATCTGGTATGATTGCTTCCAAAAAAAAAAAACAAAAAACGTAACTCCAAGTAACAGTAACAGTAGGCCTCCCGAGCTTACTTGTGTAACTGGAACTGTGGTTGAGAAAAGATGTTATAACTGCTTAGAAAATGTTAAAGTCATCAGTTTCTCAGGGGAAAATGGAAATTCATCAGAAAAGATGCTTTGCCTGAGAGAGCTTTGCTTTTCCATTCCTTTTCATAAATATGTAAAAAAAAAAAAAAAAAAAAAAAATTAAAAAAGGAAATAAAGGAAAGCTTTTCAGAAGGGGTTTTCTGCTGACGGATAGAGTGCTGGTAAGTTCCGGGGTGGCAGAAGCAGTGTTTGCACCAGCAGAGGCAGCTGGACGCTCTGCTCAGCCATTTTCGTGGAGGGTCTGGAGCAGGGCCCGCAGCAGGGCCCGCCTGCGCACCCTGAGGCCTGCCGCTGGGCCCGGCTCTCTTCCTCGGCCCCTGGAAACTGAGAGTGAAGGTTTAGGTTTCCCCTAGATACGTGAACTGGGGAACAGAGACATGTAGGACAGGAAATGTGTTTGTTCTTGTCTTGTGGAAGACGTGTTGTACTCTGCTGAAGTTTTTAATAGCGGGTGCTTCATAGCAGCCATAGTCATCCCCTCTGAAGCACCAGCTGCGGCTCCCATCTCTAGCATCTCTGCCTAACACACCTTCTTCTAGCCCCTGTGCATGCAGGCAGGTAGCAAATGTGCAGCATATAGCTCTAAGTATTAATAATTTCAGAAATTATATGTAATTTCAGAGCAGTAATTGAGACAGTGATATCTGTTAACAGTTAACAGTGTTGATACAATACGTTCTTTTTATCTGTTTTTTTCAGAAACTCTAGCTGCATCTTGCATTGGGGAATAGATACAGGAGTTGTGGTTAGAGAGAGGATGTGATCTTAGGAGAGTTTATCCGTACTCAGTGCTGGTCGTGTAGAAAATTGTAAAATTGAGAGCTTTAAACAGGAAGACAACAAAGTGTTCCAAGTACTTTGTATATACTGAGCATTCTCATAAAATCTCAAATTTAATGTCAATAAAAGTAGACACTTTTATTGTGTGCAGTCATTTAGTTTCTCTACTGAAGCAGTAAATTATTTCTACAATTTGTTACAGTTCTAAAATTTTCACCTTCTCAGGTTTTAATTCTCAATCAACAATTCTAGTTCATTCTTCCATATATTGTTTAAGCATTTATGCTTACTTTTTCAGAAAAAAAAAAAAGTAGAAGAGAGAGAAAAATAGTAGGTAGGTACAAGTAGAAGGTAGAGTGGGGCTGTGCAGCTGTACAGTTTAGCACTCCAGACTTCAGGATCCCTGGAAAATGCCCAGACTGTATACCTTAACGGTAACATGGAACTGGCATGAATTCTGGGTATTTTTACTCTGGGTCTGTCATTCATACAGAGTTGTTTGACAGCATCTGCAACATAAGATAGTTAAGCTCACTTCACTGTGGAGCTATCTTTTTTTCTTTTTTAAAATTTTAGTATTGTGTAGTCCATTCTTCTTACTGTTGTACATTTAGTATAGCGAAAGACTTTGACCTATGATGAAGATACCTATTCCAGTTATGGGGAAAAAACAATTTATTTTTTTTAAAGTTGTAATTTGAAAGAAGTCAAATATTTTTCAAGTTATTTCTTAAGAAAAAGCACTAACGTTCAAGGCCAGGCTGGATGGGGCTCTGAGCAACCTGATCTAGTCAGGGAGGTCCCTGCTTCTTGCAGGGGGGTTGGACTAGATGACCTTTGATGGTCCCTTCCAACTCTAACCATTCTATGATTCTATGAAAAAAAAAAGTAGGGCTTTAGGTCTTTATTTCTGTGAAAATAATTCTATCCTTCCTATATAAATTTTGTCTATAATGTATATATAGTATGAAATAATTGAATAATAATTGAATCAGAAAAAACCCCTTCAGGATTGTTTAAAATATTGGGAGATTCCAAGTCTATTATGATGAATTGAAATGATCCTACAATATGTGTTTATTTTGATGGAACCAGGTTTTTCAGTGAAAATTTGTTGGTATTTTCTGACCGACTTTATTCAGGAGGACAATTAAAATACAAATCCAGTGTTTTCATTGTTTTTCATACAGAATTTCTAGTAGTTTAATAGTGTATTGCAAAATTTTCCCTGTGTAATCTTTGTAGGAATCTGGCAAGCAGTATTCCTGCAGGTACAGCGCTTCATAGGCAGGTTGTCAGCCACTGAAAAATAACAAGTTGACAAGAGTTTGAAAAAGGATACAAAGCTAATGGAGCAGTGGCAAAAAAAAACTTGTGTTGTTAAAAGCATGATATATGAGAGAAGGAAAGAATGGGTGGAACAGTGTAACATGGAAAATGAATAGGCGTTTCATTATAAAGGACTTCCCTCTTGTTTTCTTGCAAAACCCTGTGTGAATACTGTAAGTGGTTTGTTGGCAGCAGACAGTGGTGTCAGATGCTCATACCTTTTCCTAGCAAGAAATTTGTATTGATGTGTCTTCGGTAAATTTTCAAATTGCAGAGCTGCGCTAAATAAAATGTCATTTTCTGAATAAATTAGTATTTTATGCTATCATCGGAATTACTAATGTCGTCCTGTGTAATACAGTGTTTATGCTTCTCCTGAGGCAGGCTCTTCAATTTTACTTACACCTGTGGCTTATTAGAGGACAGAAGGTCTTCCAAAGACGGATGCTCCCAATGGAACACCGCTGATTTTCAAGAAAAGGCTTGAAAATTATTTCAGTGTTTCTAAGTAAGCCTCCAGGTCTTGTAATTTTTAATTGGAACAGGCTTGTTGATGTGCAGGTATCGGCTACTGCTGGGAGCAGCTTTTGTTTTATCTTGTGTGCTCTTCGCCTTGTAACCTTGCCGAACACAACAAAAATTGGTTTAATTTTATTTGTTTAGTTTGTGTAACTGCTCCAGTTTTAACAACTGGTTTGATGTATAGTTATCTATTCCCTCTGTTGCTAGAATGAGATAAGTGTGATCAGTGAACATCCAGAGTGATCAGTGGAACATCCAGACATTATAAACAATTATTTGGTAAAATAGGTGTAAGAGAGCTTTTTAAGAGTTGAAGATGTATTTTTCATTTGATTTATTTTGTCTCCCCCAAGTTAATATGTTTTTGTGGAGCTTGTTCTGAGCTATTCCCGATTTACTTTTTTTTTGTTTTTGATCGTCTGTCTCCACCTTTTTTCTCCACATAATAATAACTGAAGGGATAATGAATACATCGTGTAATGTCCTGAATCAAGTGAACCGATAATTGAAGCACCACTGAGGATACACAGAGTGATCTTTCATTGTAGTAGTTTTAGAGTTTGAGCACCCTTGGATCCACCATAAATTCCAGCACTTCTGCACTCCTTTCAGGGGAAGCGAGAAACGAGCAGCCCTTTCTCCATGGGGCATTTGTGACTGCTCGCTGCAGGAGGTGTGCAAGGAGCAGCAGATTCCTCTTGCTGACCGTTTTTGGCCTTGCTGGCTCCTCCCTGATGGCACACAAGGTCTTTATGCCTCTTCAGCAAGAGCTACCAGCAGTCCACCTATCTTGAGACCCATACTAGTATTTTCTGTTGACCACTATTTCTTTACCTTTCCCTCTAAATGGCAAACGTATTTTTATTCAAAGAGCAGCTGGTTATATTCTAATGCTTTGTCTTCCGAAGTAGATTCTTGCAGTGTTGAAAATGACAGTTTTCTGTCCCGCATGGTCATCTTAAGTGAGGCTGACGGATGCAGCCTAAGTGCTGGCATCTCACGAGCGTGTTGTGAGATAAGTGTATGAACATTGCCTAAATGTTTGTGCAGTTTCTGAGCACAAGTCTCAGCTCAGATCTGACACAGTGTCGTCACACTTTTCATACAAGGCTCTCAAATTAGAAATCCTTCCCTTCCCCAGATGGAAGCCTCATGAATTCTTTAATTCTTAATTTCAGATTAGCATTATTAATAATTCGAAAGGATATTTTTTAAGACAGGTGGCTAACTGCTACTGACAATGGATATTTCCTGAGGTTATAACTCTGTTTCTGTCTAAAAATACATAAAATCCACCAATCAACTTGTGTGCAAAACAGTTTTTTTAAGCAAATAGCTAGTGATTATTCATTAGACTTCAAGGCTCAGAATTAAACTTCAATTGTATTTAAACCCTCTGCAGTTCTATTTTAAACCAGGAAAAAGTTGAACAGGGACATAGAGGAATGGAAAACGTTGATCTCACGCTTCCTTTGAATGTGTGCTTGAAAACTGCAGCTTTTCACAGAAACATCATTCGTCTCATTGAGTTATGACATACACTAAATATTAACTCAGAGTAATCATGCTGGAGATCAAAGCCTCACACTTCATGGAATGAATTTAAAAGTAGAAGGTTTTTTTTGAAAAGTAGTGAAAATAACATCCTGTATAATTCTTTGTTACTAAAAAAAAATTAATTAAAATTGAGTTAAATTTTCCAAGGAGTATACTATTTACTCAAAAGTTAAAGTTATTAAAGTATCTATAGCTATATAATATGAAGTTTATACACTGTATTATATTGTTTTGTCTGAAAAATGAAAGACAAAACTCTGGAAAGTGAAGGACTTATCTTTAATATTTGCTAGATTAAAACTTCCAGGTTTTCATTGCCAGTCTCTCACTCTTTTTCTTTTTTCTTTTTTTTTCAATTGTAACATTTAACCTTCTAAAAGATGAAAACTTTGAAAATGAAAACATTTCATCTGGAATTAAACTAGCCATAATATTTTCCTGTTAATTTTGCTGAGCAGAAGTGTGAGGAAAATAATTTCACTTTTATTGAGGAATTGCTAAAAAACCGAAACCCAACCAAACAAATCCCTACTTTTTCTGGAGCTCTCTTAGCCCTATTAGGGCAGCTTTTGGGGTGGTCAGAAGTCGTGGCATTTCAGAGGAATTGAGTGTAATACAGGGGAGCTGGGAGGCAATCACTCTGATAACAGGTTGCTTTTCAAAGCTCGCAGGGTTGGTGCCTGCAGACCCGTGTAAATCCTGTTCATCCTCTCAGGTGACGAGCTAGGTGCTAGGTCAGACAGGTTGGGCACAGAGATCTTTCCCGAGTCCTGGGCTTAAGTGGTTGACAGAAATTGCCTTCTTTGAAAGTCTCATGGTAATTGTAGGAGTTATAAAACAAAGCAAAATGAAGTGATTAGAAAAACACTTAGGAATGAGATGATGATTGAAATTAAGGTTGCTTGCACAGCTCTTTAGAGTAACTTAGTGGTGTGTTCAGAATTGTTGTTTACAGTAATATATTCAAGTTAATATTTAATATTGCAGATTTTGTGTTCTATTGGTAAAGTGTCAGTAGTTATCAACTGTTTTGGTTTTATTGATATACACATATTGGCACACTCACATAGTCTTGAAAAAATGCTGTTGCTGCTGATAGTGGGCTTTTAAAAGTGCAAGGATTTATAAGCTCATGCATTCCAAGAAATCCATGTACTGCTTTAAGTACATGGAGAATGCTTGTGGTTTTATTTGATGTGTCAGATGGCGTACAGTATAAACTGTACCGTTACAGTCCTTCTGTAGCTCTCCTTTGCTGAGGATACCATTGTGTGAATCAAACTGCAGTTCCAAGGTGTCTGTGGTTGGTATTATTAGGGAAACAGGCAGTAATGCCGAAAATGCAGTTCAGCATTTATATCACTCTGGTTTGGTTCCTAGCTCTGGTGTTTGGGCACATCTCTTCACCTGGGTTTCCCTGTTCTGAGATGGGAATGCTGCTGCTGATACCGGTAATGTGCTGTGAGGTTTGGAGCTAGAAACTGGTACGCAAGAGGTGGGTAACATTCAAAGATCGACAGATTTGATAAATATTTTTGGTCTCTACTGCATGATTGGACGCTGATAGCAGAATTAGAGAAATAAAGTCAGAGTACAAGTAGCATATGTACCAGTATTCTGCTTAGTGTAGTGTTGCATTAAGGAGTTTAGCTGATTTACAATGTGTTTATTTCTAAAAGATTTTGACAGAATTATATGTTCATCTGCTTGCATTCTTTTTTTAGCCACATCTCATGCCAACTGAAATACCAGGCAAAAAAAAAAGGACTTAAAATATTATGTTCTGGAGTTTCCATTCCACTTAATTTTAAGATCTTAAGGAATTAAGTCCAAAGACCAGCTTAAACTGGAAAAGTGGCACTTTGCTGAGCAGTCATTTCCCCACTGTTTTTCCGAGTGAGCTCTGAAAGTTTAGATGTGCAGATGAGTTAAATATGTTGAAAAAAAAAAAAATACTTTTGAGAAAAGTTCACTACTTACCTCTGTCATAAGTCACAGGGTAGCTATTTTGTCCACCAGAGTGTAGATTGTGTATGAAACTCTTAGAAGAACAGTCCATATAATCTTTGAGTGTTTGCCCATTCTTTTTGTTCTCGCCTAGAGGTTTTCTCTTTTCTTCCCATTTTCCCATTTAGTTTCCACAAGCATTTGAAAAAACAAAACAAAACAAAACAACAAACCTCTGCCAAAAATAAAAAAAAAAAAGTGAGGTGTCACCACAGAAATGAAGGCTATTAAAAAGCTTTTTACAGAATTTCATCTCTTGGAGAGTCTGGAATGAGCATACTTGTCTAGGCCTTTACTCTTGCAAATTAGACCTTGAAAACTATTTGTTAGAATTGTTCATTTGGGCTGAAAATATCACTGTGGTTAGACTCGTGACCCAACAAAAAGAAAGCTTTCTTATGACCTTCAACATGAAGACTTGATTTTAAACTGCACTGAGGAGGAAACAGCTTCGTTACCTTTTTCTGTTGTTTACTTTTGACCAGAACTAGTTCTGCCCGTCACTAAATACTTAGTCTCAGAAGTTCATGTATTAAAAAGTTGCACTTGCCTAAATATTACTGAATTCTATTTTTTTCACATTTGTGGTGTAATTTACATCCTGCTTTTTCCCTAAGAATTGCTAGAAGTCTTCATAGGACTCTTAATGAGTCCATCAGTAATGTCCAATTCCGTACATGTTGTTTTCTTTCACAGTTCTTTTATTTCTAGCAGTACAGCCCTGAGGACTTCTGATTATAAGATCTTCTGACTACAACTTACGAGCCTAATAGCCATCACACTGTTATTTATGATCCTACAGCACAATTCAGGGAGAGCCTCTGTAGCTGGCTGGCTTTGTTTGCAATAGTCAAAGCCCTGGAGAAGTCAGCATTTAACTGTGCTTTGAAATTGCTGAAGTGTGGTGTTCCACCAGATTGGGTGGCCTACACAGCAACTCGAATAACAAATGGCTCTGGGTTTTTTTGTGGAGGAGTAACCGCACATGCATTGTGTTAAGGTTGCCTTCTGACTATTAGGCAGTAATTTCTGAAGAAAAGAGCCTGCTGTTCTCTCACGTCCGAAATGAAACATGAGTATAACCTGGAATGAACCCATGTCTTATGTTTTTATTCATTGTTTGTTGACCCTGTGGTCAACCCTCTGTCACTATGATTAATCATTCAGACTTCAGTTGTCCAAAAAGACAATTCAGGCCTTTTCTGCAAGAGAAAATGTGGGGTGGAAGGAAATAACACAAAGTATTAATGAAAAAAAATGGATTAATCTTTGACATGATAATTTATACCTGGGCTAGCAAACCAACAGGAGTGCTCTTATATGTGAATGATTAATAGCTGCTATGGTTGTATCTGTGGCAAGTGATTAATAAAGTTTGTGATTAAAAAAAATACTTCCTTTTCTTTTCCTCAAGTGTGCAAATCTTGGAACTCCGCTTCTGTCTGCACAGTGGTTCAATTGCAATGCAGACCTATTTGTAATTCAGGTGTCACTCACCATTACTCATGCAAATGTCTTTGAAATGCAGTTCACTTGATCTGTTAAGTCTGAAAGAACCGGGAAATCTAGCAGGTCCCCAAAAGACTTTGTAGTCTGTGGGGAAAAACATGTCTGAAATGCAGCTGTTTATTTAGAAGCATGTAACCTATCAACACGGGATCGGTTACATATAAAAATAATATTATGAGATTGCACAAACTAGTTACCACATGCAAATTGAAGATGTAAAGTCCATCACAGTTAGAGCAATGGCTTGCATTAAATCTCAAACCTATTTAGACAGAGCTGTAATTTCATTTTTTTTTTCCAGAAGTTAGACCATGCTGTAAAAGATATGTGATCTGGATGGAAATCATTCTCACAGCTGTAACATGACAGCTTCAACCAATTACTATTTTTTAAATCCACACAATTCCCTTCTCCAAAAGTTATAAGTGTTAGATGAAAATTTGCAAAAACTTGTTTAGAAGGCCCTCTGCAAAATGAAGTCTTTCAGAGCATATTTGCTAAACCCTAGGCTGTTCATCTTGCATGGAACAATTCCATGGGTGTGTTGATGCAGTTGTGAAGGAAGGCAGGAGGGGCAGCAGTGGTTCAGGCTCAAGGATCAGTTAGCTCCGTATCCGCGCTCTCACCAGTGGGCGGATGGACCAGGTGCCTGGTGAAATGGGAGTGAGGAGGGAACGGCACTTTCTTTGTTGTATTTCACCACTTGCTAGTAAACTCTAGCTTCCTGAGCTAGACTTTGAATTCAGACTGTCGTGTTTAATAGCTATCAATATATCATAACCACTTTTAAAACCTGTTTGTGTTTTGCCCCCATGGCATTCTGTGGCAGTTACTTAGTTTTAAATACAAATTGCATGTTTACTGTTTTAAACTTGCTATGTGAGCATTTCTTTGCCTTTCCTTCTAGTTCTTATTTCCTGAGGAATAGTGAACAACCTTTCTTTACGTTCTGTTTACTTTTCATAATTTTGTAGACCCGTTTCATATTTCCTTTAGGACATCTTTTTCAAGGGGAAAACTTCTAGTCATTTTATCTTTTCTCCTGTGAAATCTGTGGCACACATTCTAACTCTCTTTTTTTAAGGTGGGGGGCTGAGGGGGGATCAGTTTCTGAGAGAGATCCATTGTGGATTTACATAGAAGTGTAATGATGTATTTATTGAGAATTCGTTCTGTCATTCTTTTTGGCTGACCCCAAGCCCAGAACTGGCAGTTTCAAAGCAGCATCTACAATGTCTACAAGTGGCATTCTTATGTGGTAATAGCTAGTGTATATCATTTGAGAAGATTGTCTTGTTGCTTTTTGTTTGCTGTTTTTAATGCTTTGTACCTCATGTAATAATTTTCAACATTAATTTTAATGTTCTGATATTTTTTCCAAATGTCAGTAAAATGGTGTTTAATAATTTTATGTCTCCTATTTATGAGTAGCATACTTATTTTTCTTCTCTAAAGATACACACTGCTTATCAGGAAAAAGAAAATTTAATCTAAAGCTCCTTCCCGTGCCCTCTTTGGCTTGTGTAATCTGCGATTTAGGGCTGTAGATTGCCAGGCTTTGCACTTTTCTAGAAGTCTAATAAGGTTGGACTGATGGATTGGCACAGAAACCATATTAAAGGCCCTTTTCTGGAAGTACCACCTCAACTGATCATAATTCGTTGCAATAACGTGAAGTGAGATTTGTCTTTCATGCACTTAAAGATTAAAGTGCGTAGAGAAAGCAACGCTTTGAAGTGACAAAGTAAGTGTCATGGAGACATTTGTATGAAAGCTAACAAATTCTTTCTTCCTTTGTAGGCATTAATCTAATAAAGTAAGAAGAGAGCATTGTCTCCCTGATTCATGGTAATGTAATTGCTAGCTTCAGGTAGAGGTTTTTTGAACGATGTTCGTTCTAATTATTTTGTGAATGTGTTTTTGTTGTCCTGAAGCGTTTTTTTCGTATTATCTTTGACCAGCCAGCCAAAGTTACCTTTGCTAAGAGAGGACACTTAAGTTGACATGAAACACAACATTTTGTTTTCATGTTGATAGTTTCAGAAGTAGGAATTTGGAAGTTATTAAAATCAGAAAGCGAAATCTAAGAAGTGGAAGTTGGTGTCGTTCTCGGTGTATCTCCTGGTCCAGTTATGAAGGTATCTGTGTTGCCTTTGGGATCCAAGTTCTAATCCTCCTACTGAAACTGTCGCTTTTACAAATAGTGATGTTTTGATTGTCTCTCTGAAGGAGTGAATAAGTCTATAATTTGAAACACTCATCAGAAAAAAAAAAAGAGAAGGACCCGAGTTTGAGTCACTATTCCAATGTGTAGCGCTTTAACTAAATCCAAGAGCTTCAGCAAAGGCATTTGAGAGAAGCACATGCTGAAACACTTGAGTATTGTGTGCTCACTTGGTATGTCATCAATAAATGAAGCTGCTGCAATTAGCCTGTGTTTTCCCTTTCTTCTCCAGACCAGTTTCTTTCCTAAAACAACATGATTTCCAAAACATAACCTCATTTACTTTGCAGAATTAAGTGGAAGGTTTTGTTGCCTTGACCGTTTAAATATTATTTGACCTTTCTTGTTGATTATCCTTCTAAGCTAGGGAAAAGAGCTTCAGCACTCAGCCAAAGAAAATACAGACTCAAGTGGGCCTTTAGTTTGTATATTGAAAACTCCACAAAAGTTTATACTATCATGTCTCATTCAGACTTTACTTCTTCCAGGAGCAGCCTGCCTCATTATTTTTTTTCAGTAAGGTATCTTCAAACAAACTGTGAAGTGGTGTTACACCCTGCATGGGTCTGTAAATCTGTGGGGTCTTTAAGGTGTGTGCCTGCTGACAGTGATTACTGGGGAAACAGAGAGAAGAAAGGTGCCCTCATTTCCCTCTGGTAGTAGCATTATTTGATTTACAGCATTTATTTAAGACAGGAAACTGCCAGGAATGTTTCTTTATTTCTAAATAAACATTTGTCACTGTACTTGCAGAGCCCATAGTATTTACATTTAGCTGTTGATATTTTAATTAACAATTTCAGTGTGTTGTTTGCCCTGCGAGTTCAATGGGAGAAACTCTACAAATAAACATCAGTTCCCTCTTGGACAATCAGTCTGTAAATTAGCTTACTTTGTCAATAAAGTGCATGCCTATCAGCCCCTTCAAGGCAGCAGGGGGCAAGGATGTTCATTTGCTTAAGCAGTAGGTTATACTATTAGTGTGTGTGATTGCTGTTAATTAGGATGTGTGTAGATGTCTCTGCGCTGCACAGTTTGTAATATAAAACCTTTAAGCATTGCGGCTATTAATGAAGTCAGTAAGTGATTCTATTAGGAGCCTTTTTGTTTTTATTACTTCTTCTCTGTTTTGCTATTATTTATTATATTAATAGTACAGTAGTCAAAATATAACCAAGGGCTGTAGAAAACCAGTAAAGCAGGGTTTTTTCCTTGAAGAGCCTGCAGGAGAAGGGACTGTGTGTACCCGTGGTTGTCCTCTAAGTCTGAAACAGGAATGCATGTATAGTCCAGCTATCAACTATGATGACTTCCATCATTTCCACTTGATATTAGGTTCAGTGTTTAAATATATTTTTCATATCCCTTTGACTTGACATAATTTAAGAATTTGCTTAGTTTTCTAAATCCATCATAAATTCTTTTACTTGTGTTTTCTTGTAAAGAAGGTTATGTGAGTATGTATTTTGGTATGAATATCCATTTCTAATTTACATTTTAAAGCTGAGTGTTTATAGCAAATCCTGAGTTAATAATGCCTGTGCTGTGCTGTTATCTATGTATAACCTCTCTATCAGTGGCAGGATGAATTCAAACTCCTGTCGCAGTGAGCGTGTCTTTCAAATATGTAATCTAAAGGCATGTTTCCCTTTACATGGAGAAGATCAGTTGAAGAGAAATACTGTTCTGCAAAGGTAAACAACAGAGTTTTAGATGAAAATTCATCCATTACTTGGAAACAGAGTCATAGCGTTAGAAGTTTTGCATCCTCATCATGGTGCTTTAATGTAAGTTATTATTTTGTCTGTGTGAGCATCACAGAGAGGGAAAGCAAGCCAGTGCAACTTGTATTTGGACTAGCAGAAAGGACAGCACTTTGCTGAGCTCGTGGTGGTCAGGATGTGTACATGAGCTTGGAAATGTATGCCCATACACTCTGCCTTACTGTGTCCCGAGGGAGAATATGACATACTCAGTTTTCAACTATATGGATGCAATGCCAGAAAAGAATACGGTGACGTTTTTACTACGCTTGTTGGTAAAATTAAATTCTCCCCCTTGGGGCTGAGATGAAACCTTAAAGTTTTACTTCCTCTTTTGCCAAGTCCCTCCAGCAATACCACTCTCAATTTGACTGGAAATGGTATGGAACATTAAAGGCCAGAGTGCACAGAAGTTAACAGAAGTGGATTTTCGTCAGATTTAGGTCATGTTTTTGTAGGAATTTTGAGCTTGGACTTGAAATTATATCAGGATTTCTAAATGTTCACAAGTGTACTGTCAACAATGAAAATGCAGCAAGGATGGAGTCAGTTTCCTGATTGTAAAAAGTAACAATATTTTGGGGAAATTCTGTCTTGTTCTGTGGAAAAATTATTTCTCTGATTAAGAAATCACATTTTCTTAATCCCCAAAAGTGCAACCCAAAGTGCAACCTTGTGTGATATAAATATAAATGTAAATTAGGAAGTGCAGGGGTGATTCCACATTTGAGGTCTTTACTCAGAGCAATAGCAGGGTTTCTGTGTTTACATCTGTAAGGGAGGAAAAGAGTTGGAATTTTTTTTAAATTGTAGCAACCATCTTCCAGTTGATCCATTGGGACACTGGTGTTCTTTATGGCTCAGTGCATCTTCTGTCCAGGGAGGTTTTGAGATGTGATGGTGAACCACATTGCTCCTAGAAGTTGCTAGGCATCAATCTTACTAGAGCTCTTTCAAAATTTTCAGCCAGTGCCAGGCACAGCAGCAGATGTGTTTGTAAAGGAAGCTTTCCAGCCATCAACAGCTTTGCTGAGCTTGTACTTGGGCTGAGCTACTGAAAAAAAAAAAAAAAAATGCTGGGCAGAACTTCAAAGCCATATTGTGGAATTCGGAAGATAAACAGGGTCTTTTTCAGCTCAGGAAGGATGACTAAATTTCAGAAGACAAACAAGACCATTAAAGGTTCCTGCAATCAGAGTTAAAACTCACTCCCTCAGACCTTGTGCTGAGACTCAGTGCTCAGAGATGGAAGAACATGAGCAACGTGAGACAAAGAAAATAGAGTGAAACACTATAAGCCACAAGTACACTTGAAGGACTTGTTCAAAAATCTATACTGATGGCCATTTGATTTCAGCAAAACCAAAATAATGTTTTTAAGACCAATATTCTGAAACAATAGTGGCTTACCTTTGTATGGACTCTTTTAAGTCACAGAGTTAATTTACTTACACCACATTTACTTCACACCAATTGAATTCAACTGCTAGTGAAATGCAGAATGGCAAAATTTAGGTAGTGTCTGAAAATACTTTTTCAGTATAAATAGTTTGCGTAATAATTGTCTTAAATTCTATGAAGAAATACTGCAGTATTGAGTCGGTATGATCTACAAAGAAGTCTTAGATTATGCGTTGTAGCTAGTCCAGCTATATCTGCACTTTTGTCATTACAGCGTTGGTCATAATCTCTTAAGAATTCTCTTCCATTTCAAAGCCATTACCCTTTGTTCTGTCACTACATGCCCTTGTCAAAAGTCCCTCTCCAGTTTTCTCGTAGGTACTGGAGAACCACTCTTGAGGTACTGGAAAACCACTGTAAGGTCTTCCTGAAGCCTTCTCTTCTCCAGGCTGAACAGCCCCAGCTCTCAGCCTGTCCTCACAGGAGAGGTGCTCCAGCCCTCTGATCATCTTCATGGCCTCCTCTGGACTCGTTCCAACAGGTCCATGTCCTCCTGATGTTGGACCATCGTCTACTTAAGTGTTTTCAGTACAGCAGTGTAACTCTATTAGAAATGCTTGTACTAAACATAAGCTGTTTGAGCTTTGACAGTGTACTACCAGCTTATAATTTTGTCTTTGAAAAACTGTCATCTGTATGCAAATATAAGGAAAATGAAAACACTTGCTCCTATCAGTATCGTAACTTAGTTCATACATTTTCAAAGGAAGCATGCTATGGATTAAATAGCTTTCAAGACCAAATGCTATGTAGCTGAGTTTTCAATCACTTCGCTGACAAAATAGTTTCAGAAGTACAGAAGACACTTCATTTTATCAATCCTTAATATGTAGAAATGTTGGAGCAAGTCCTCATGAGATGGTATTATGTGTATTCTTCAGCTGAAATGGCCTTGATATGTTTTCCTAATAGAAGAAATTATCTTTTTGAAACTGACCTATTACATATTTATTGTAGTGTTTGGGTTTTTTTTCCTCTTTATTTAGTCTTTTTTCTTAGCTTTGAGTAATGTGTATTGCTTTTGCTTCTTGGAAGTCTGAGGAAATGTAGAGATAGAACTGATATAAAAGACTAGGGGAATAAGATTGAGCTGAAGGTTTTTGGAGTTGACTCAGCTGATATAGACTGGTAGACAAGTGAATATGTAGGGAGGTGGATGTGGTTGAATATTGTTGTAGAACTTGAGTGCCAAAATTCATCTTTCTTGAAACACTGAGGTTGAGTAACAGGTTACTGTGGTGTAGAAAGGACAAAAAGAGCTTTTGAATCATTACACAGATGAAAACGCAGAATGGTTCTGTTTCTCATGATTCAGAACCAGGAGCAACTTCACAGTTTCCAGGAACATGGTTGATTAATTCTGAGCTTCTGAAGGAGCCTGGTTCTTGGTTTCATATCTGAATTGTTGCAGGTACACCTGAGATACAGAAGCAAACTGTGTTCTTGGAAACTCTGATCAAGCCCGTACCAACTTCACTGACAATAACAACAGAAAAGCTTTTAGGATTGTGCTGTATGACTCAGAACTTCATATGCAGACTTCTCTGTGACTTTTATAAACGCTTGTAATATTTAGGTTTCTTTCAGATGCATTCATGACTTTGGTTTTCAGACTATTTTTTCCTTTGCTGTTGCATGCTATCAAAGCAGAGGAAGTTAACTTTACATTCTGAACCATACAATTTGCCAAGTCAGATCAAGCCATGAAATCCATTGACATAGATTTCTTCTTTAACTGACCAGTCTCTGATAATTCAGAGACTGAGAAAATACCTGTGATGCTTGGTTAGGCCTTAGGTCAGTGGGTTATCTTCAGTCAGCATCTAGCTTTTGAAGTTTCTGAGAATTCTGTGCTTTAATGACCCTAGCTAGCTGTTCGTATTGATATTTTGCTGTAAAATTGAGTCATGCTTTAGGGCGGTTTTGATTTGCTGTTCCATAATTTGCACCCTAGTAATGGTCAATCAGAAAGTTAAGCGCAAGAAATTAAAAAGCCAGAGAAAGAAGTCAACTAATACTTTGTACATTGATAAAAATATTTAACAGATCTGTTATTACTACAGAGGATTGCCATTTACTAGCAGCAGTTGTTTGAAATCTGTCAGTAAACGGAAATATTTTCCTGCTGTTTTCTCTGTTGTTTGTGGTATTGAAGTACTGACTTCATTTTCTGACCTTAAATAGGACGTCCTGACACATGGTCAGCTTGTGACAGTGATTAATTAGCATTAATATACAAGTTTGGTGTTCTGTCAAGGATGACTGGGTATGGGCTGTTCAAGTTGTGATCTCCTGCTTTCCCACACACCAGCATTAGAGGGCAAATAGGAACACAGGCAAGAGGGTTTGTAGGTTTGCTTTGGTGTATCTCAAATGAGCAACTGGGTAAGATGGGTCAGAATTTTTTCAGTTCCATTGGAGTTGTGGTCAAGCCTTCACAGAATAGAAATCTGGTTAGTTTTGCATTGTCAGTACAGTCATGACATTGTAGAAGTTGAACATCAGTCTGTAATCATCAGTAACTCTAAATTATACTTATTTGTTGCTTTTTATATCAACTCCTCTCCAAAGTTAATTGTTCTGATTTCAGTCCTCAGGGTTTGTTTATTTATTTATTTATTTTTTAATAGAAGCAGTATGAAATAATAGAGGAATAGGACTTTGAGGATCTGTGGTTTATTTCTAGCTTTTTCATAAACCTTTTGTGGGACTTTGCGTCAATTATTTTTACCTTACAATAAAGAAATGATGACGAAAAGGGGCTTACAGTCCCAGATATTATTATTTATTTTTACATTGCATTTTGTCTCAGTTAGTTCAGTGGGCCTATCCATGTTGTGACTGTGCGTTTTGGTACGGAAGCACTAAGTAGGTTGTTTTTGTCCTGAGGCAGGTAAACATACATCATGGATTTAGTGTCAAGATATTTTTTTTAAAAGTGTATACAAAGTACATGAAAGTCCTTGAAATATAATGCTTAGCAACATCAACAAAAGGGTGTATAAGAGTTGTAATCAGTGTAGTATATGGCAATATTATTGTAACACAATTTTGTATAGTACGCGAGCATGTTTTTCTCTTCCTTCACTTTGTCACCAAAACCCACTTTTGATCGTTACCAGCTTTCTATATGTTTATTATTGTGCAATGTTAAGTAAACTGCAGATGGGTGAAATCCGTTTGGAAAGACGTAGTTTCAGCTGAAACAGTGAAGTTATGCTGATAGTGATCTCTGCACTCTTTTCTAAGGTAAAAAAACCCTCTTTGGTCTTGCAGTGTTAAAAGTATCCTCACTTCCATTTGCCTTAAGAGGCCTGTGGAGGGGAGGAAGGACAAAGTCTCCCCATCATATTCCACTACTGCATCAAAAGTATAATCAAACCCTTGCAATAGCATTATCACAGCGAAATTGCAGACCAGGTAAATAAAGTATATATCTCCTAGTCAAAAGAATCTACAGATTTGGGGCTGACAATTGAAATTATGTCATGACACCAGTTTTCATAAAGTGCTGAGTACGTTTTCTCTGTAAATCACATTTGTTTGGGTCAGTTGAAGATTGTTACCCAAATCCTAAAACAATGTCGCTACTTAAATTTCTGTCCATAATATATGAAAATAACAGTGATATTGTTGAACTCCGTTTCAGAAGGGCACAACAACCCTGAGATAAGTTTGTGACTCTCACTAGTTTAGTGAGTGGATTAGTCACCAAATGAACTTTCAAATGTCTCTGACTTGCAGCTTTGAAGCTTAATGCTGTTCATTTATGATAGTAACAGGAAACTTCCAGATCAGATGTTCTTGTACTTTCTGAGCGACTGCCGTTGGGTGTGATGAAACGCGCCGTACTAATCATGGTGCTGCGGTGCGATGCCAGCCCCGTTGTCTGTTACTAATGCATCCAGCAGACATGAACCACTGTATTTCAGGTCTCTTAAAAGCACTTACTCTTGGCATCGCCAAATCAGAATAGGATTAAAAAGGGTACAACATGTAATTCTTAGTTGGTTTTGATAGATTTTTACATAGAGGAGGTAACAGATATTTCAGAATTGTCAGGACTATCAGAGTAGGGAGAAATTAATTCTGAGGAAAGGGTTTCTTAAAAGCATGAAGCAAGTTATACGTTGAAATTGATTTGTGGAGCTTGCGGGCCTGCTTTACTTCAGCTCCACTGAACTATCTCCAGGTATGACATTTTGCTGTTCTTGACAGAGAAATGAGTGCTATGGAAATATAAATATATTGGAAGAAATAGAAGTTGTAACAATTAGTTTGTCAGAGTAGGCTTTAGAGGTGGAAGTGCCTTCTGTATTTAGCCAGGAAACGGTGCTGCAGAGGGGGAGTGCTCTGGGAGTTCTGCTTTCCTGGTGCCTTTCTTCTTTTGCTGAAACATGAAAATGGGAACCAGTGGGTAAGAGTTAGTGTCAGCATCCTAAAGCTTAGTTATAAGAAGCTACTTCATAATGAAAAAATGTCTATTTCGATTTCACAAATTGTTGTGATACTCTTTAACATCTTTTGACACTGCACACTGTATGTCATTCAGCTTTTCATTGTTCTAATTTCAGTCATGTGGAAGTGCTAAGGTTAAAAATAGACTAGAACCACAAAGGTTAGTTGCTTTTACATCCCCTATGAACAACTATGCTTAACGTGGTCTCTTCCCAAGTGTATATGCACAACTAAATGTTGACATGAATAAAATTCTTAACTGAATTCTTCTGTGGGCTACTAATGAAAAATGATGTATAAATATGATTTGTCACTGGAACTGACAGTTGGAGAAATTGGGTCATTTGTTAAGCTAGATCTAGTAACCAGACTCAGACTTATTTTTCAGATGGTATAGGAGATTATTGTGTATCAAAAGAAAAGTCATGAAAAAGAGGCAATGATGGCAGGGGTGACTGTTACAGAAGTTATCAGCTCCTGACTTAGAAGGTTGATTTTATTTTTATCATATTGTGCAGTCTCCTCTATCTCGTCTGTAACATCAGTAGAGAAGTTTCTCTCTTCTTCCTCATTGATCATCCCTGATACATGGATGAACACCTTATTTGTGTAGATCCTTCTGAAGTGTTCCACATTGGCCTCACCCCATTGTTAAAAAGCCGACATGGTGCCTTTGAGTTGGGATCTAAAACTTATCAAGAATGTGCTCCCCTCGGATTCTTTAACGTACATTGTGAGGGGCCCTTTTTATAGTATCTAATGAGCTGTCCCACAAATGCACTGAACATTGTCATCAGACACTGCAAGGTGCTCCTTATTCACTTTTCCTTTTCCTCCTAGAGACAGTTAGGTAAGAATATTTGAGTCCAGTGAGAAAAGTGCTCCCTGTGTAAGCAGCCTTTTTCAAAGCTGTGAGGAGGGGACATATGATTTCTGTAAGACATGAGTGAGCAGGTCCATAGTGCTTCATGTCCACCTTTTCCTTGTTGAGGAATGATTATCTCTGAAATTTTCAGACAGGCACTCTAGCACCAACAGCACAGAATTTAATTTCTCGTGTCCCCAGATGTTGCATCTATGTTACAACCAGTCAAGATGATACAGGAATTTCATGGATGTCACAGGCTATAGGAGGTCTTAGCTAACAGAGTCCTTTTATTCTTGCAGTTGTGTAAAACATTTTATCTGTTAAATATTAGCAGTAAGTAAAACATAGAAACTACATCATTACTGGAACAATCCCATTTTCCTCCCAAAATTAAAGAGAAAACAGGTAAGTATTTCCAGTTAATGCACAGAGAGTTAAAAGATTTCCATCCTGGTTATGCCACCAGGATTTTGTTGTTTGGACCAAAAGAGGTGATTTATTCAGTTTTCGTTTCTTTCTTTAAAACAAGGATAATACTTGCCCTTTAGGGGATAGTTGCTTCTATGAAGATTTAAGTAGCTGTAGCAAAAAGAGTGAAGGGACTTCCAGACATTGGCTGCTGTTTGCATAGTTCTTCTGCCTCTTGATTCGGGGAGTCAAAAAGTGATGCTCAGTAATCAGAGTAGGAGAAGGTTTCTAAATTTGTACGGTTACTGGTTCAAATGAAACCTTTGTTTGCAAACTGTGTAGTGAATGACTAAGAGGCACAGGTGAACAAACTTGACCAATACAGTCAGGGAACTAAGAAGAGAAGTGTCCTTTCGGTACAAGAATTCTTTTAAGTGATGGCCTGCATAATAGCAATACATCTTAGTCACTGAACGAAGAAGCGTTTGTCCTACAACAAAGCCCCAGAGCCCGTCATTCATACCATTTTGTGTTGTACCAAACCATTTCCAATTTGGGAATGGATGAATACAGTCTTACCGTTCCTGCATGTTCTCTGGCTTGCCACGATTGGTACTGTTCTTGAAGAAAAAGGGCTGCAAGTCTTCAATTTAAAGGGGGATATGGCTAGATTCTTGTAATGGCTAAATATCTGTGCCCATATATAATCGTATCAATTACTTCTAAAATCTAATACATTGCTTTTTTGTAATTACTGCAAACTACTAGTGATCAAAGTTCAGATCCATATATATTGCTTCATGTCAAGTAAAGATCTATTTTTTGAAGTAGTCAGTCTTAAAAGATTGATGGAGTTCACTGGATTTCAGGTTATTATGGTGAAGATTTCATTTAGGACAGTAGATGATCAGTTCACTGAGGTTTTATTAAGGAGCTGGAACAGTTACCATTTGTCTTTGATGTTTTAGACCAGCACTGTTCATCCAGTTTGTCTTCAGTTAGTGGAATTTTGCCATGCTGGCCTGCTGTTGAACTACCACCAGTAATAGGTATATTCCAAGGTAGCTGAATGACGGCTAATTTATTTCATATTTTAATTTTATCTTGTTAAGATTTGGCATTTTATTTCATGTATTACCATTCTGAATGTTTCCAAGAATGGTGACATTCTCTGTGGTATGCTAGAAGATGATTTGGAAAACTTCCAATCAAGCATTACATAAAAGGGCTGTGTCTTACGGATGTTATAGTCCAGCTTCGTGATACGGGGATATCCTGTATGTTCCTCAGTAGACATTTAAGTGCTAGTTTTGTCTAATTAAGTCCTACAGTTTTGGATAGCTGCTTGTTAGATTAATTTTTCTCTCCTTGCTTAGCAGAAATCAAGCTGAGGAAGGAGGAGCACAGCTTCCTAGGGCTGCTGCAGAGATAGTGGACCAACGTTACTGATAGGTGAGGAGATGCTTTGGTACATAATAGGTTGGTCCTTGCACTTGATTTTTAATCACCATCTTTTGCAGTTCAAAGAAATTGAAGCATCATATGAGTAGCTTTGATATAGCATAGATAGAAAACAATCACACAGAAAGGAATTACGGAATATCACGGTGGCAGCTGTGACACCGTGGCACTGCTGACTCCATGGGCAAGGTGCCTTGCCGGGCCAGTTGTTGGTATTTTCTCTGATTACCAGTGAGTTCCTGGTCAGTTGTCGTGTTGTATGAGCAGTTTCTTTTTCATCTCTTTGTAATTTCAACGTTTTTGAAGTTGCTAATGCAAATTATTTGGATGGGTGATACTACATTCTTATTCAAGCATGGATTAAGTTTGTTACATTTAAATTGGTCAAAGCACTAAATTTTTTCAAATAATAAAAATAATCTGAAGATATTTGCCTGCTCAGATTGCTGCAAGGGAGTATGTTATTTTGCCTTAAAAGTCATAACAGTTGAATTGAAAGCAGTGAGATCAAATGTGAGAATATACTGGCATTATAAATGCCATCTCTTTTTTTTTTTTTTTTTTTT
>WHYT01017258.1:964385-981964 GCA_009806455.1 Tetrax tetrax | reverse complement strand
AGAGTTTGAAAAAAAAAAAAAAAAAAAAAAAAAAGAAAAAAGAAAAAGAGCGAGGCTTTAGCCCCTTCGGCAACACTAATGTTGATGGTAATTAATGCAATGGACCTTGGGTTAGGCCCACTTTCCTCAAGGAGGTATTTGTCCTCCTTCACTCCTGGAGTTTGTATTCAAACTACTGTGTCTTTCTGTCACTATGAACAAAGTTACCTTTAAAAAGTCATCTATGAATATCAACACAGAGAATGACTTTTATCTTAACCCTGCAGGTCAACAGTATAAAAAATAAGAGCATTCAGATTCAAGTCTCTTTGACCTTTTCAGACTACATGAATCTGCTTAATATTTTTACAGCGGAAAACCATTTTACTGGAGAAAAAAAACCAATTATTGCAGAACAGATCAAACTAATAGAATGTGATTGTTGAAAATGGGAATATCACTCTTTAATTACCATTGTCAAAAGAAGATTATTTAACCACATTGCATTACCTACGTGTGCTTTTTCTCACGATGTTATGAACACCATTGTGAGATGCTAACGGAGCATTACAGGGCAGCTACCCTGCTGGGAGGTGTTCTGGGGGATTTTGGTGCCATTGCTGTCTGTTCTTACTACCTGGACACCACTGCAGGAAGTGGTCGGTGTAATTGTCTTTCTTCCTGCCTTCCCTGGTGCGCTTTGAATTGTACTGCAGGTCAAAGCTGTGTCCTGATAATTTATATTCCACTAGATTATACAGTTGGTTAGACAGTTAGACAGTTAGACAGATAGTTGATTTCCATTTGGATGTCATCATTTTACTGAAAACTCATGAAAATGCAGATTGAGAAGCTTAGCAGATGAAATAAATAAGTAGAAGTAAGGCTATGTAGCTTCTCCATTGCGCACCTCAGACGAGCCTCGCAGCTTCTTCAGGGAGCGCTGTCGCAGCGTGAGGAAACTCTCAGTCATGTTTAGTTCCATCTTGTCACAACCGCAGTAAATCCCTGGGCAATCCGGTTCTGCTTAGAGTTTCAGAGCCAGGAAAAAAAGCCCTGAAAAAAACCAGAGGGAGCTGTGAGCAGTTGATACTGTGTCTCTAAATGCTAAAGCATTTATGGCACACCAGTGTCATTGCCTAGCCATGTGGATTTGACAGTATAACTGAATGTTTTCTTAAGGCTCTTGTGAAAGATTTTGTTCTTTTAGCTAATTTTCTGTGCACATTCCTATAATGATTATCACAGAAGTAGCTACTGCACATCTCCCACATTGTGTTAGGTTTCAATAAGTATTGTGGAAGCCTCATTTCTTTTTTTAAGACAGCTCCAAAAGATAAATGTCTAAAACAATTTTGATAATAACTTTGTGTCTTTGTGTATGTTCCTTCTGGTGTACAGCTCATTCAGTGTAAAATACAGAAGACTGATGAAATAATATTCATTAATAACTTAGAAGTAAGAAGCCATGAAAAATATTATTTACTAAATAGGAGTAAGCAAAGACTGCAGAATTTGGTACTTGTATTTGTTTGTTGCTATTCCCTAACTTCAGCTTATGGAAGGAAGAGCAGAGTAGGGAATGTTGCACTACAGTGCACACATCCATTCCTCACTGTAAATCTGCTCGTACAGCTCTGGGTGATGCACGAGAGTGTCTCCAGTGAGAGCTACTGAGCTTGTCATCTTCCCAATCCTAGTGATGCATCCTGTAGTTCCATGCAGCTCTGTGGGCTCTCCTGTGGGCAGCTAGCCCCTAACAGGTACTGCTTGTCATCAAAGAGAAGGCAAAATAGGAAAGAGAAGTGATGGAGCTGAGGTAGAATGTAGACATTTCTGGATTGCCATCTCCTTTCTCTCGGTGTTGTCGCATGACCTGAGGCCACTCCCAGGTGTGTCTGCCCTGCAGCACGTAATGCCCCGCGGTCACTCCTGGCTCTGCACGGCAGTGGCTGTGTTCCAGCACAGAGACGGCAAAACTGTCACAGTCTCTTCAGGAGCCAGGGGCCATCCAGGTGTAAAAGCTATTACAAATCCATACATGCACTGATTTGTCCTTTGACTAATCCAGTCATTTAGATTTGGTCGCCAGAGCTACTCTAGAAATTGAAACTTAAATCATTAATCTGTAGTGCTGATAATTCTGTGTCTTTCTTGTGTTAAGTAAGTAAATAAATAAATAAAAGATGATTTTTACCAAAGGCAAAAATGTAGTAAAAACAATGTCTTCCAATGTGTGAGGACTCCTGGCTTAGCCACTGTTCTTCATAATGTTTTTATCACGTGTGGTGGGGAGCGTGAACCAAGTGACTGGGTTACTAATATATTTCCTCGTTACATTTATGGAAGGGGAAGGAACATACTAGCAGCAGGCTGAGAAAGGTTTCATACAGTCAGTAATACCTCTAAACGTCAGTTCTGAGATAGGATGCTACACAGTTTTACACCTAAGAACACAATTGTATTTGCTTATGTATTTTGGCAGTATTCTGACTGTACAATTCCATGTTTACTTTGAACATGTATAATTGCTACTGGAGTAGGGAATGTCATTGCATGAGTTGGGCTGCATTGGGAAAGGCAAAGATTTTTAGCTAATGAGAGATTTTTCTTCTATTTCAAGCACCGTTGTCAGAACTTGCAATAAAAAAAAAAAAAAATTACACTTATAATCCTTGTAGACGTGATTTATCTTAAAAGCAAACAAAGGAATGAGAAACTTTGGGCTTGCTCGCTTTCTGAGCCTTTTTATGTCCTTAAAAAAAGATAACATCTTGTAGCCACATAATCAAATTCAGGCCAGACTAGGAGAGTCATACAGTGATGACGAAGGGCGGGGGTTGCACGGGGTGGCTCTGAGTCCCCACCTTTGCAGCCCCCGCTGCTGTACCCTCTCCTATTGTCTTGCCAGTTTCAGAGAGAAGAGCCATAAAGGATTCATTTTGGTGGCTTGAATCATCACTGCAGTTTTAGAGAAGACCCTGTCACAGAGGAGAATTACAAAGGTACTTTCACTCCTATTACATATGTTTTTACTGAACTTACAAAGCTGCCAAGCCAACTGCTTTGCTGAGCCCTGGAACTGTGTGTGAGCATGTGTGCACACATGTGCGCACACAGCTTTTTTCCTTACAGATGCTGTTTTCCTCATGCTGGAAAGACAGTACAGCTGTCGCGTTGTCATCCTTTTTATCACAGCACTCTATCCTTTGATTGCATCCTTTTCACATGTCTCCTTCTAAGCACTGGAAAAAGGACATTTCTGAATATATTCAGTTAAGTAATTATTTTTGAGTCAAATAGCTATTTATATCCATTCCCTAAACATGCTATTGTATGTAAGGCAAAATACCAGAAGTGATGACAGATAATTGATTATCACCCCTGAAAAGAGCTGAAGAAAACAGCAGACACTCTCTGGCTGAAATCACACCATATCAGCTCCTTCAGGTTGGTTGTTTTTTTTTTTAAATATGTGTCTTACACAGTATAGTGTAATGATGTTTGGAATATGAGGAAAAATTTTGAGGCCTGCTACAAGTGTAAACAGGCTTTTTTGCCATTCACAGAAAACCATGGAGTTACTGTCTGTTTCCATTGTTGTAACAGAGATCCAGAGTTGGCTGGGGCTCTTGGGGGAGCCTGGATTTCTCCTTCCCAGTCTGTTTTTTTGCTGTTCCCATTTGCAGGTTGTGCCAGTAGCAAGGCCATGTATGTGTTCCAGATAGATGCACGTGCGCACTACACACAGAGGCCCCCTGTTCACAGATACGTAGATCAACACAGAGCATCACCTTTGTAGGCACCCACAGCACTTACATGAACAGCACAGCTCCTGCTCCTCCTTTCCAGATCTTTAGGAAGCTGAGTATTTAGTGTGTGCCATGTATATACACATATACAGGCAAATATATATATATATATTCATGTATAAACTCTCTCTGTCTTGATTAACTGTCACTCTCATATTTGCAGAGCTCTCGGACCTTGCAAAACACATGCACTGATTATTGGATCTTCTATCCCCAGCCTGAGTTTTTTCCAGTTCCTGGTCTCTTTCTGCGTGCTGGCTACTGCAGTTTGATTGAAGTTCTTGCTTCCTTAGGTGTCTCAAGGCCTACACTGGACCGTAAGTCCACACAGAATCCAAGCCCAGTACCTAAGCCCTGCTTATCCTGTCTTCATCTCCAGGTTCACGTCTTTCCAGGATTTACTGGTGAGTCGAACCTGGAATTTGCTAGTGAATCAAACACATATAAACACACCAGGGAGCAAAGTTACACAGAAAATAGCTGAATGGAGTTTCATAAGACTGCAGTTATCAGGCACAGGGCTTGCCCAGACCAATATAGCAGTTTGTTTGTATGCAACCAGCCTTTTCCTTTTTCTTTTTATATTAACCCTTCTCTCCGTCTTCCCATGCTTGCTTCTCCCCAGTCCACCTTTATCTTAAGCATTCCTTTTCATGTTCCCATAAGCTTCTTAAAACATCCTCTTAATTTTGCATAGTCCCACAACCCACCTGCAATAAAATTGATCATTCCTATTGACTCAGTAATCCCATTTCCACCTCTTATAACTTCTTCAGGACTTTGAATGGTTCCTTCAGTGGCCCATGATGCAGCGACCTGGGAGTTCTGTCTCTGGTATTTGTCTTCATTGTCTCCTGTTTCTTAAGACTGGTGTATCTAGGTGTGATTTATTGCTTTGTCTGTCTCTTGTCCTTGATTTTATTCTGAATAGTATTTAAGCAGACACCCCATCATGCCAGGTACTTTTGTTGTAGCAGCAATTTAGTATTAATTCAGATTTCATCTGTTCTTTCATAGCCAAAACAAAGCCAACTGGAGACCATAAATCTGGATGTATGGTGAACCCTGTCTAATATGACAGAAATGTGTATGCACGCTTCTGAGATAAGTTAGCCTTGCACAATGATACAGACTCAGTATTAATTTGACTATGCAATCTTCCCCCCCCCGCCCCGTGTGTCACTGTGAGTTTTATGTGTATATCTAGTGGGGAAAGAGTAATTCAGGGCACAATAACGTAAAATGCTCAAATTTTGTACTGGGTATGTACATACGATTGGACTAAGGTCAAGAGTAGGATGAGGCACATCTGTGAGTGGCTGGTCTCTGAACTACAGGGAACATTGACCCCTAGGCCATGAATTTTCTGTGGGACAGAGGACTCTCTGCTTCGCTTTGTACAACATGGAATACGGTGCCATCAAAACCAGCCACTAACAACTACAACGGTTGCCTTATATTTTCTGCAATCCTTGTGCCTCCCTTGTATTTATAGCAGCTAGAAGGACTGAAATGTAAGAGCACAGGGTGATGAAGCTGAAGAGGAAAGGAAATGAGTTTGAATGTTATGTGAGCGGCGAGATGGAAGGGATGGTGCAAGTGGCCGAAGTGCAGTAGGAAGCTTTTCAGTTCAAGGTTGTAAATATGAATTTTTCCCAAGCTGGCAGTGACCAAAAGCCCTAACTGTCTGAAAGCAACATCACCCAGTAATGGCAGAGATTGGAAGCAGGAGTGTAGAAAGACATGAAAAGCTTTTGAAAGTGCCCTTGTGGGCTAATACTGTTACTCAGTGACTAAGTCTCTCGAAGGCCGTGAGTCTGTAGCCATTTATCTCATAGGCTTGCTATTCATCTCCTTTGAGTGTAGTGTAAATGCACTGTATTAGGGTCATGATGAGAGCAAACCAAAAACGTTTAAATATTAGAAATGAGTTAGCCGGCTGTCCAGCAGGAAAGTATAAGCTATTGCAAGTGCAAACACAAAGAAAGCGGGGAAACAAAAGATAACATTTGGAAAGAGATGGCTGCACTGAGACTTGTGATCTTACAAACAAGTCTGTTAAGGAGGAGGGACTGTTTGATAGTATGTAAGACAGCTTTTCTCTTGCAAAATAAGGAGAAAATACTGAGTATTCTTTTGAAAAGACTTCTCTCCGCTTCCCAAATATTTTACAGACACAAAAAGCACAGAAATAAAGTCTAGATTGCTCAAAAGTTTAAAATGTTGGTAAATAGGAAACTGTGATAGAACAGACTGAGGAAACATCATTCTGCTTCTATTTCAGAAGGCTTAAGGAAATACTAAGAGAATGGACAGTAAAGAAGAAAGGGTTGAAGTATAACACTTGGAGTATATTTTACTATTGAGACAGATAAAATGATCCAGGTTATCTTGCCTTAATGTCTCTAACATAAAAAAAATGAGATAAAGAGGAAGAGCTTACAAACAGTACTGGCAAAACCCAGTCATTTATAATATTTCAGCATTGAAACAAGACCTCTCATCTGCGCCTGTGACGAGGGTCTAAAATCTGAAACCAAATCTAGGTACTAGTTTGACATTTAGAGTTTGTTTCTTCAGCAGAAACAGGAACCTCAGCTCTACACACAACATTTACCAGTATAGAATCTGTATATAAAGTAAGAGAAAGGCTTTTCTTCCTGCGTTCTTTTTATCAGAAATTAAGAGAAAGTAGTTGAAAGGCTTTTACTATTTTTAAGACAGTGTTTTAATTTAAACCTGGAAAAAGAATCACATTAGTGAGACTTATATGAAAGAGGATATGGTGCTCCAGAATGTATTGAGTGGAAGTTCTACTGTCCTGTTTCTTTCTGCTAGGTCGTCCTGTTCCTTTCTGCTATGTTAAGAAAAGGAATCTTTCTTTACTTCTGGAATGAGTAGTTCACATTGTAAGGGACCTGTCATCCATCTTGCTTCTCAGAGTAGGACTGTGGTAGCCAAGGTTTTCAGTGTCTTATCCAGTCTAGTTCTGAATATGTCCAAGGATGGAGATACCACAGTCTCTCTAGGCAAATTATTCTCACAGAGCAAATCAGAAGAGCCCCGAATAGACTATATTTTAAATGTTACAGCTTCTAATCCACTGCTGCATTGTGTATGATTTGTTGATTTTGTAGGCCCTCACAGGGTAGCACCTCTGTCTTCTATCTAGCAGCAGATGGACTTATCCTTAAGAAGGTATTTACAAATGTGAACAGAGTGACTGATCTCTGTAGGCGTCCAGTGTAGAGCAAAGAAAAACACAGATTTTTTTCAGAGCCAAAGCCAAAATCACTCTCTTGAGAGCTCTCTCACTTAGTTGAATATAGAAAGGAACAGGAGAGACAAGGGCCACGTGCCCGCTTTTGGTAAAACGTTAGGTGGAACAGCACACTCAGGTACGAAGCTTGAAAACCTCAAAACAGAAAATGCCTCTTCTCTGGGGTGCAGCCAAGCTGAAGATGTTCTGGCATTCTCTGACATGATCCTTTTGCATATTTTGTGTATGTACAATGATCAGAAGCCTCTTAGCTCACCTGTACTGGGCCTGTCGTCACAGAGTCACTCCAATTTCTGTAACAAATTAAATTGTCGTTGGATCAGAAATGGAAGCCCTCTGTAGCCTGGTCCTACTGGTTATGGGTGCGGAGAATGGTGAGGAACATCCTCGAAAGCCCCCATCCCAGCAGATAACCCCCATTCCTTCTTGTTTTCTGTCTGCTTCAGAGACAAAAACACACTTTCAATAGAAAATAAAAAAAAAAAATAAAATCTCATATTACCACTGTTGAACAGAATATTTTTGAAATCTTGAAAAGGATGGGAGAACTTCTCACATATGATGTTGTAATCATAAAGGATTGGTAAATCTTAACTTAAAATATAACAATATATAGCTTGGTTAAAATCCATTTAAATAAGCAATGTATATCACCACTGACTGGAAATAGTATGAGAGATTCTCATCCCAGTTTTACGTTTCAGTATCTTTCAAAAACTACAAAATAGTCTTGAGAATTTTATATGGATTCCTTACGGTATTCCTTAGGGTATATCTTCTTTGGAGATGTGCACAACCTGTATTTGCTATTCTGTTTTCTGGACTGCAGCTTTGCTAAGGTTTGAAAAGAGGATGTTAGCATTTTTAAAGCCTTTTTTCCGCTTTTTATTATATGAATCAGTGTTCTTGAAGGAGTCAAAGTTCAATCCTCCTGCTGCATTACAATGCCTTTCAGTCTAATATTAGAGAGCAAGTCCCATTTTACTTTGTATTACAAAGCTTCACTTTGGCATTAATTTCATTCGGAAAGCAGCTGCACTTATAATAGATTCCTTTTAAGCAAAATGGAAAATATACATTTATCAAATGACTTTCTTCCAGTAATGCTGCAGCAGTCTTTATTGCATCAAAGTTGTCAGCAATCAGCCCATCTTTCTGAATAAAGATGTGCCAAATGATAGAAACAGACTTTATATTGAATAAGCAATAAGTGAGTTCCATGGTAGATGGACAGACAGACACTACCTCAGCTTTTACAATATAATATATTTATTTATGCCTACATCACATTGCTTTAGCAAATTACTATTGGGGAATGTTTTCTACATGGACATAGCAACTGACATTATTGAAATAAAAATCATGCTTTTCAGAGTGTTTTGCCTACGAGACTAATAACACCTTTTTACAAATAAAAGATTTTTAACATCAGCCTTAACAGCTTTATCTTTCTCTGCTGAGACTTTTTTTTTTTTTTTTTTTTTTTCCAACGTGGTTATTTAATTACTGAGTTCTTCTGCAGAACATCAGTTTCCCAGTCTGGTTCAGCACAGTTTTGTTCTGTTTGTCTTTGTAACTAAAGCAACGTTTAGATTGCATTTTTAATTTGGAGGTTTGTTTTTACTACTTGTGAAAAGGATAGGTCCAATTGAAATGTTAATTCAATTATAAATTTGTAAGTTTAATTCTAAATATTCTGTGGACTGGAAAATCCATTCTTATGAAGATAAACTATTGATGTGTTATTCTTTGGTTACACAGAGAGACTAGCATTACCCACTTGATCCTCCTCAGTTTAACCAAGCTTTTGATATAAAATTAAGGATACTTCAGCATTTTTCATAGTTCACTCTATGGATTTCAGAATTCTGGGGATCAGAGTTTTATAATCTCTCTTGTCCTTATATTAAACATCTTCAGGGACACTTACTTTTTCAGGACTTGTGATGCAGGATTAGGCAATGGGGGTGGCAAGAAATGGAAGATATTTTCTCTTACTCCTGATGTTCAGGTTGTGAGGTTTTGAACCCTGCATATTCCACAAGCCCAGAAATCCCACTGGTCAGACTTACACGGTTATGACAAAATCAGTCTGAAAGTATCAAAATCCATTTTAACGTGCGTATTCCTATTATGATTTTTTTCCCCAGATATTTAACATGACAGTATAATTTTGTTTTCTCACATAAAAAAAAGGATCCCAGGGAAAGAGCACATGATAAGCAGTAACAAATGTGAAAGGGAGTTAGCGGGGAGAAGCCCGCTCTTCCATGGTTTTCCTTACTGCCTGCTTGCCAACTGAGATCAAGTCTGAGTTGGAAAATAATTCAAATACTATTTAAAAACCCAACCTATAAAGGAAAGCATACACTCAGTCAGCAATAAATTAATAAAAATAATCACAATTGCATCATAATCACCAGGTTTCAAATTCCAGTGATCTCTTTATCTTCTGACTGCTGTGTTGGCAGTGGGTATATAGGCAGCGGGTAGAAATGCCCCCAGTAGGACAGCCACTAAAATCAATGGAATTACGCTGCTTAGAAATCTCAACAACTCTATTGGCCTGGTCTCTTTCATCTCTGTACAGCTGAGAATCGTGCTGCCTTTAGTTTAATGGGTGCTTGCTAAGCCGTGCAACAAAACACTCAGGAGTCACCGCAGCAACTGGATGCAGTCTGGGAAACGGCACAATGAGGGGAGAGCTCTGATACCAGCTGTCTTTGAGGTTGCTGCATGCTGTAAGATGCAGCAAATATCACAACCTGTTATTTTACTTCACCGCATAAATGAGTAGAAAATAAGGCAAGGCAGAAGTCGGGTGAGCTGCAGTACTCTCCTGCAGTGGTGGTGTGAGTTCCCAAATGATAGGCAGAGTTTCAGCTGTAGCTTCTTCCTCAGTGGGCTCCAATAAGTTAAAAAGGGGGAAAAAAATCTACCCCACCAAAAAATCCCCAACCCCTTTGGTCATACTTGTATGAAAATGGCTGATCTAATTGATCTTAGCTGTTCAGGGAAGCTTCTGTTTACTTAATTGAGAGCATAGCCTGCTCTTGCCTGATAGACCGGTACCTAGTAACTCTCCTGAACAGGTCCATCAGCAGGTCGGGGCAGTCCTCAACTGATGTGCGGTGCTGAGACACTGCTACACTCAGCGGCAGAAGCTGATTTTTCTCAAAAGCTGCGCTGCAGGCTGGATTACAGCTGGCTGGGATGCAGCTTCTGTGGTGGTGATGGGCTGGCAGCACATCTGATGCACATCGCATTCACAGAATACAGCAAAATCCCTGAGAGGCGGGATGTCTATACAGTTAAGTTAGATCTTGGCAGATTGAAACGATCACTTCTTAGATAATGCATTAAATAAGAAATTTAACTATGGGTATGTGCATTGTTAAAACACTAGGAAAATACAATGTAAGGATGCAATTATAACTATTGTTTATGAAGGTAAAATAGCTTTTTCCCGTGTACCACCTGAGTATTCATGCAAGTGAGTGTGATGTATACGTGAAAGGACCACTGTGTGCGCTTGCATATGAGTAATTCTGTGAAGCGGAAGTATTATTTTACTTGAAGACACAAGGGAAATTTTATCTGAATTACACTAGAGTGAAAAGAGAATGCACTTGAATACTCATAGAAACTGTCTGCTTCTTTACTAAAGAAGGTTTATAAATAAGATGAGGCCAATTCTGTATTTAAAATGGATTTAACTCTTTGTATCTTCCTATGCTTCAAGTGTTAATTATTTTTATAGGACCTTCAGCAAGATAATGATTACTTTCTGAAAACTAATAATTTTAAAATTTGCTACTATAGAGCCATTACATGTGTGTATCCATCAGGTAAGTAATTTAGCTATGAGCCAAGAAACCAGTGCTCATGCTCATCATAAAAAGATTATTTTAAGAATAAATTGTTAGTTGAGTGAAGTAAGCCAGTTCTCTGTAATAACTGTTTTATACTTAATCTAAATAGGAAATAGATGAATAAGGGCAAAAACTTCAGAGGAGTTGCATATTTATAACTATTTATAACTCATTCTTCACTCACAAAATTAGTTCTACAGTTATGATTAGGTCATAGCGAAAATCTCAGTGTTCATTCGCAGAGGCTGTTAGTGGACCAGCACATAATTATGTGAGGAGATGTTTTCCTATTTGGCTCTACTTGAATGCCTATATCAAAGCTTATCTGAGTAAGAACAATATTTTAAAAATAACTTCTTAGTTTCTTGCATAGAACTCCACCACAACAGACTGAGATATTGGTTTGTTTACAGTTTAGCAAAGCTTATTTTTAATAGTTCCTTTACAGTAGGGGACAGAAATGACCATGATTGAGGCAGCCATATGAAAGGATAAGAAAGGTCAGGACCCAGCTGAAGGTACTAAACAAGGCAATGTATTGTATCCCTGTTCTTTGTGTTCACCGCTTCCCCGTTCCTTGGAAAGAAGAGATGAATCATAGAATAGAATCATAGAATGGTTTGTTTTGGAAAAGACCTTTAAAGCCCATCCAGCCCAACTCCCCTGTCAGGAGCAGGGACATCTCCAACCAGATCAGGTTGCTCAGAGCCCCATCCAACCTGGCCTTGAATATTTCCAGGGATGAGGCATCCACCACCTCTCTGGGCAACCTGGGCCAGTGTTCCACCACCCTCAGTGTAAAAAATCGTTTCCTTCTGTGAAGTCTGAATCTACCTTGCTCTTATTTTAAACCATTACCCCTCATCCTATTACAACAGGCCCTGCTGAAGAGTTTCTCCCTGTCTTTCCTGTGGGCCCCTTCTAGGTACTGGAAGGCTGTGCAGGTGAAGTTTCAAAGTAGGCTAATACAGCTTCTGAACCAAGTTACTGAGGTTAGACCCCTTCCAGAAAATATCTACATAAGTTCTACTGAAAAGACTTATATTAATGAAGTTGTGTGCATGTGTGTTTGTCTGGCAGGGGGACTTAACTGAGCATTTGTTTTCCGTATTGTTGAAGTTACTAGATGTGTAGGGGTTGGACTAGGGACCTTTAAAGTTTCCTTCCAACTCATATTATTCTGCTATTCTTTGTTTCATCAGACAAATGTACTTCGTTCTTAGCTGATGTTCTTAGTATGGATTTTCAGGTTCAGTTTACCCCTATGGAAAAACGTAGTCTGATTTTCTCATCTTGTTAAGAGATACAGATCCTGCTGAACTAACTGGACGTGCTGTATTTTTTTTGTATGAAAAGAAACCTTTTCTGTAGATCCCTGTTGTCCTCAACTTGCATGTGCTTGTGTGTGGACGAGCTGTTCTTCCTTCCACAATGCTCCGGGACTACATAAGCTTTTAACAGGGTTTTTGTATAGTTATGTAAGGACTTACATGAATCTTACTTCAAAATAAAGACTGAATGTGAATTTGGATATTAAATTGTATGTTCAGCATTTTAAAGTACTTCTAGAGATAGATTATTCAAGGCTTTTTGCAGTGGTTGTGAACAAATAGCTCCATGAACTAGTAATAGTCGTCCTCATGTTTTCAGCTTGGAAGTACCGCTAACAGTTTGATTTACTACTATATGTGAGAGACCAAATTCTTTAAAAATACTCTATTAAAAAAATGGTGCACATGACTCTGCTGTAAACCAGTAGGGAAAACCAACTAGCTTTTCACACACACTGGAATAACAAACACCTCTTGGTAAAAGAATTACGGAGTACATAGTTGCAGAGAAAAGCGGCTTGAGTATTTAGGGATATTTGACTTGGTGTGTAGGTGTTGAATTTTTTTCTTTTTTATTTTAGTGTTTCAGAGTTTTCCAGGTGAATCTTATGTACATGTCTATGCATCTTTTAAACATACTCTTCTGAGGAGTATTTCCCTTTGCTGTTTCCATGTTATGAGTACCAATTTACACAGTTCTTTCAGAAGTTATTAACAGGACCCAGCAATAGTATCTACTGGAAGGGGGTAGTTTTTAGACTGTAGTGTATCTGTGTATATGTGAAACCTTGGGCATTTGCTTTCACTATCAAATTAGTTCAAGGATTTTGTAGGGCTCAGGGAACAAGACTGGTCTCTCGGTTTATTTCACGAAGAATAACTGTATGGTATGGAAATGCCACTGGCATAGCACAGCGTGCAGGCTTCAATGAGGTTCTGTCTGACTGAAACACAAATGATGCTGGCATCAAGGAGCGCGTTTCCCATTGATCCACATTCATGTCATTAAAGTAGTCGAACAATGTAGAAGTCTGCATCATGCCTCTCTGCATCACATATGTAAATAAATAGGGAGATTCAGTCTGTGGTTGTTAGCTAGATGATTAGAGCGAGAGAAATAGAAATTAAATATCTAATGAATTTGTGTGCCTTCAGAATATAGATTAATTAAAAACTGATTTGCCTCCTGCTTGAAAAACTATGGATATTCCTTCCTTAAAACTCCCTAGGGCATGGCTATATTAATTTGATACTTCTGATTCCTAAAAATAATGTCTGTCAGTGATAGCAAGAACAACTGAAACTTTCTCAGTGCAATCCCTGCTCCAACAAACAACCAATCCAAAAAAGCAGGATACTTTCAGACAGGGAATTAGTGAGATTTGAGAGATCCTTCTGGTTTAGTCTATCTTATGTCACTGTTTCCCCAGTCCCACTCTTGCACTGGTCTCACTGGGGAGCTAAGCCCACAGGGATTCCACTTAGTTATGAAGATTGTGGTGTTGCTTGGAGCTGGGCCTCCCACCCTTTTTGGATAATGTGAGCGGATTCCCTTCATCCTTCATGGGGGGAACAGTATAACAGTATAACAGTCTCCCTACTTCCGTCTCTCCAGGGCCTCACAGGCTCCCTTTGACTGCACACTGACAGCACATCTATTCTGGTACTTCGGGGAGAACAGGAATTAGCATTAGCTCAGGGAAAGGGATAAAGTGACATTTCTTTCAGTCCTATTCCTTCCACACTTCTGGTGCTGTGATACTTCTATCAACGCTGAGAATCGGAGAAGGTAGGGAATGGAGACAACAGAAACACAGAGGCAGATCTGAGTGTGGCACTGAGCAGGGTTTAAGGCAAGTGCCTGAGCTGTTACAGTAGTATTGGCACTGCCTGGAGTTGTATATATTGGAAATCCTTAAGTTCTCCCCATATAGTACCTTTAGAACATCCCAACACTTTTTTCCCAGCAGTCAGGTTGAGGAAGCGTATGTATATCAGTATCCAGCTGCTTGTGATGGTTTTGGACCCTGTGTTTTGGCACAGTCCAACTTAACCCTCTGCTTTTAATTTAGACAAAATTAACTACATTTTGTCCTGTTAGTATGTTCTGTGCTGTTCTTGACCATTGTGTCTGGGAGCTTTGATAGCATGGGATTTTTTATTAAGTTTCTTTCTTGACTGTAAGCCTAGATGACAAACAAGCCACAATACACTTCAGACATTAGAGAGGAGGCTTGCAGCAAGAAAGAAACCTTACCTGTATAGTGTAGACTTAAACCCATAAATGTTAAAGCCCAAGATTTGAGGACTTGAATTCAAATCCAAACTTAAGTCACCAGTTTCAAGTGATTTAGCTGGTTTTGTTACATGTTTTACCATCATGCAGAAATCATACAGGAAGCAATTTAGATAGACTGAACTCGATTTTTATCAGCAGAGCTGCAGCAGCTTTTGCTTCCCATGCTGCAAACAGCTGGTTCCTGCTGACTGCTCTTGCTGGCGTTACTGAACCTCCACAGCCACTGCTGTGTGGTGGCTTCAAACGAAAAGCATTGCCCGTGTTACAGTGCTGTCTTTGGGCCTGGCAGAGGGGTGCAGCAGACCAGGGGGGAGCTGATCTAGCAGCCTTTAGAAGCTTTACAGCTTACTGAATTTCTCTGCATCATCAGTCCCGAAGTCTCCTTTCTGAATGCAAACACTGTATGTTTACATGAACTTACTTCTGTAAATACTGACCCTGGTTTTGTACCAGTCTCTAGATTACAGATGATTTAATAATGATTGTGTTACAGCTGCACTGAATAATATTGCTGTTACTTTCTGAAAGATACAGAATGTGCTTGCACTGGATGTGACCTGGTTCCATCCCAGTGACAGCCACCACTCTTCACTGGCTTTTGTGGTGTGCATTTGTAGCACATGGATGGAGCTGCTAGTGCAGCGTGGGAGGCAGTCTCAGAGGCAGTCGGGTGCCTTTACACCCACAAACTCTTATGAATAGCTTCATAGGCTCTCAAGGTTTTCATGGTAGTTAAAGCGTTATTGAATTGAGCCTTGTGATGTCTTGGTGTGGGTTAACATCGGCAGGCAGCTCAGTCCCACACAGCCGCTGGCTCACTCGCCCAAGTGAAATGATGGGTTGTGGGTTGAGGTAAAGGCAGTTTAGTAAGTAAGGCAAAGCTCCATGTGCAAGCAAAGCAAACTAAGAAATTGATTCACTACTTCCCATCAGCAGGTAGATGTTTAGCCATTTCCTCTTCATCATGCATAACAGTTACTTGGGAAGACAAATGCTGTAACATACCCGCCCTTTCTCTTTCTTCCCCCAGCTTTGTAGGCTGAGCATGATGGCATTCGGTATGTGATACTCCTCTGGGCACCTGGGCTCAGCTGTCCCGGTTGTGTCCCCTCCCAGCTTTTTGTGTACCCCCAGCCTGCTCGCTGGTGGGGCAGCGTAGGGCGGTGCTGTTGTGCTGTTCAGCAAAACCTAAAACCTCCCTCTGTTACCTGTGGCGTTCAGGCCACAGATCCAAAACACAGCACCATATGAGCTGTGTGGAGGAACATTAACTCCATCCCAGCCAAAACCAGTACACATCTTTATTTGTTATTTTATTACATATGAAGAAAAACTCCAATCTAATTAATGTTTTAGATCAAATGGTTTAGTTTTATTGCTTTATTCTGCAATATAACTCAGACTTGTCAGTTCCACTTAGACATTAGACCAGCTTACAGATGTCTGATTTCTTTTCCAGCGCTCTTAGTAGAATAGCATAATACGATACCGAGATACTTAGTGGCAGCAGTTTTCATATTTTCTTTTTTCTGGAAGAACTCTGAGGCTTGTTTTACATTCCTGAGAGGTAGAAGTAGCTTTTACATGAAGAAATAAAAATAAGCAAATAAGTAAATTACATGAACTTTGAAATCAGCACTGTAGAGCCTGTGTTTCAGGTAACTAATAGGTGTATTTTTTGCATAGCACGCTTGTCTTAGCAATTCTATGCAAGTTTTGAGGTTTGTGTGGAATTGGTAGCACTTTGCTTGTCTTAAGTGCCAGCTCTGTAGGTTACTATATGCAGCTGAGTGCTATTAATTGTTCTAGAATTGGGCGCAGCAAAATTGTGCTTATTAAGTTAGAAACTAAAAGAGAAAAAACAAGCATTGCTTGTGCCAGCTGATTATTGTGTGTTAGAAGATCAGTTTATGTTTGTTAATTGATTATTCCATAACATTATGATAAGTGAAAGAAAATATGGATAATCTTATTTATCTTTTTATTTGTCTCTCGTTCAAAAATAAAAAATAATGTAGAGGTCGAAGATTCTGAATCAAATTTCTATTAAGCCATGACTGCTACTCAGAGACATTTTCTCCCCTACTGGGAATAGTGTTATGGGTCTTTCGTTTTTTGAAGAAAAAAGTGGAAGGGTACAACAACTCCTTATGATTTGCTGCAAGTTACTATGCATTTATTATGATTGTGACATTGAAGTCTATACTCTTTTTTGACACAAGAAAGGAAAAAGTGTAAGTAAAAGGTTGCTTTAAAAAATTTTGAAACCAGAATTCTGACAGCATTGCGCAATTACCTCTTTCACTAAGCATTTATGGCACCTACAAATTCACAGCATGGTTTTTGAGGCAGTAATAAATGGGGGGGAACCGAGATCAGAATGAGTCCTATTGACATTTCACAGCCCGAACAAAGGGTTGAAAGTGTATGGCTTGTACGCAGCTTGTGTTACGGATTAGCCCCTTAAACTAGAACTAGGCTCAGTATCACCCCTTAAAGAGGCTTCATGCAGTTAATTATTAGTAAATTAAGTCCTTCAATCATTCTGAAGGTTGAAGAACATTAAATTATATAGTGCTTACCAAATGATGGCCAGAATCTGACTCAATTTACACTTCGGAGTCAGTGATGTTCGTGAGGTTGTGAATCGGGGCAGACTCTGGCCCTCTTAGTAACTGAAGTGGAACAAAAATAAAGAGCGCATTCAGAAAGCCACTGTGAATCGGCAGAGCCTTATGTTATAGAACCGTACAGCGCCAGGAACGCAGTGCAGTGTAGCAGGATGACAGAGGAGAGGAAAACTCACTCACTTCAGGGGCTTTCTTGAATAAAAATGATTTGTATGGATGTTCTGCAGTTTTGCTGTGAGCCTTGGGGAATGCCTTTGATGCACTTGATTAGGGAACAAGATCTCAACCTTGTAGACTCAGTAAGATCTTCACATGTTTAAATACAGTTAATTAATCTCAGTTCTCTTCTTTTTCTTTTTTTTTTTTTTAACTTACA
>WHYT01017258.1:876788-964276 GCA_009806455.1 Tetrax tetrax | reverse complement strand
CTGTTTGTGTAAGACCCTGCTCCTAATTTATGGAGTATAAATGACTAAGTCTTTTTTTTTTTTTTTTTTGAATGTAAGATTACATGTATTTTTACAACAGGTTTTAAAAGGGAGTGGGAAAATCCTTCACATGTATCTATGTGCTGTGATAGAGTGAAGTGCAAGGATTCCTAATCTAGCTCCAAGCATGCTGATATATGCCCTATCATGGTGAGGTATTAGCTCAGGAGCAGCATAGCCAAGTTGTGAAGTAAATGTGTCCTCACATAATTTGTAAAAAGTATGAGCTTCTGCTGGGGTCTACGATTGCTACGTCTTCTCTGACATGAGCTTTTCAGCAGGATAAATTTGACGTGCAGGAGATGGTGTTCAGTTCCAGTGGCATAGTTGTTGGGTATGTGCTGTATGCAGGAACGGGGAGAAGCTTGGTGGGAGTAGTGACCATAGGCATAGCCAACAAGGTGGATGTCATTGTTCAGAATGTCGGCAAATTGAGCCCTGGGAACCAGCACGTGGTTATCCATCATGGGAGTGCTTTGACCTACACACTGATTTTAGTCCATGATTCTTTGCTCTCCTATAAGATGCTGTATTCTGCCAAGTACTCACATGAATTCAGCTATGTAGGTGGGTAAATATGTGTGGCTGAGCCATTTTTTTCCCATCATCGTGCATGAAAGCTTGATTTTCAGCTTCGTTGAGCATAGTTTTGCTCTGATTCCTCAGCTCTAAAGAGGCATCAGTCCAAGGTAAATTTTGGGCAAATTGTATCCATATCTGTAAAATGTTCTGATAGATTTAATTCTCTCTCTTTTGGCAGACTTGTTGCTAACTGGTTCAAATTATTTAACTGTGGAGTTACCTATTTTCCATATCTGTACATAAGTTCCCTTGTTGAAAAGACATTCACTTGCTTATTTCGTGGACTTCACACCTGATGAGGAACATCTGGAGTATATCAGTCTGTGATTTCCGTTTTTCAGTATGTGTCCATCTTGTGTATGGAAGGAAGAGGGATACAGAAAGGTTCAGAAGTCAGGCATGCTCCTGTCTGAGGGATGTTTTCGTGAAGCCGTTTCCAAATAGTTTTGTAGACAAAGTGCAGTACGTTAATTCTGTGTCAGAGCGACGTACAGGGAACGTAGCGGGAGTTTACGCTGTCTGTGTATGTGCCAGGATGTGCTCTAGACTTGGGGTGTCAAATCCACAGATCAGAGCCTTACCTTTAATCACTCTGCTCTGGCACAGGTGAAAATAAAACAACACACCCCTTCTCCCCAAAAACCGCAATGCAAATTGCTGGTTGTGTTCCACTCTGATGCACCAGTTCAAAATGGCTCTTTGTCTCACTCCACTGGTTTCTTGGAGGTGGGGATTGATCTGTGAATCTCTTGCATGATACGTTTGAAATATTTATCCGAGGTTGAACTGTCAGGTGGTGTCCAATTCACTCGTTACGAGGCAGCAGAGGGAGGCCAGGCTGTCAAGAAGTTACTGTTTTCATAAGCAGGGACTCTGCTGATATTTCTGGACGGCATGTTCTGTGCTTTGTTAGTCTTTGCAACTGGAAGAGCTGGTTGCAAGGTATTTGATTTAAATGCTGGTAACAGTAAATTATATCCAGACAATGTTAGCATTATCTGTAATACTTATGGTCTTTTCTTTTTCTTATTTCGCTTTGCACCTTTATTCTTAGATATTATTTATGTACTTATTTATTTATTGGCTTTCACTTTTACTCATTTTCTTTTACCCTAAGTTTCTCTTCTCTAAGGTGTCAGTGACTGGCTTGCAACCCAGTGTAACTGGTACTTGGTAAATGACCTCTGGCTTGTTTCTTCATCAGAATACTACCTGATCTACCTGAGCTGGGTGAAACATGCCTTCAGAGTGATCACAGAATTGAGGACTTTTCTCGTGGTGCAACCAGGCACCAGTGAACACCTCCTCCAAATTGTAAATTTGGTTTTGTTGTGGATTATGATTAAGAAATAAACCACCAGATGAAATCAGACATGTTGTTTTTCCTGTTGTGTGCTGTTTTAGGCCATCATTATGCCATGGTACAGTACTCCGTTCTATGGGAATACGGTGCTACACACTGCCAAGACTGTAGGAAGGTTTCGTTATATTTTGGATTCCAGGAGCACGACAGACATTTTCACATTATACAAACTACTTAAAATTGTAGTTCTTAAATGTTTTCATTGTCTGAAAGGCACATCTTATAACTGTGGGATAGGAATGTTATCTTTAGGTCAAATTACTGTGTGCTGAAGCATGACCCAATTTTCAGTTTAATGTGAATCCTATTTTTGGTTGTGCAAAAAAATATAAGAAATACCCATTGACTGTGAGGTGCTTATTTCAGCTTTATTTAAGAGCTGCTGATTGCAAGTTATGGGATGCTATAAAATTGAAACTGCCTTTCTTAAAAGCATTCTCACTTGTGCGATGGTCTAAAGGTTGATTTTGTAGCTGTGTAGATAGTGCATGAGGTTATTTAGATAGTGCTTCTTCATCTGCAGATATTTTCTGTTCTTTCTCTTAAAAAAAAAAAAAAAAAAAAGAGTCCTGAAGCTTTTACATTTTGGCAGTTAATCTTTAATTCTTCACCATACCAATTAACTGTGAACTATTAGAGAAACAATAAGCCATGAATCATCAGCTACAAGTAGGCAGAGAGTTTAATAGTCAAGAGATTGAGCATTTCTTAATCTTATATACACTCAACATCAAAGTGAATAAATCCAAGGTTAAAAAGAAAGGCTATCACATTCCCCACTGGTTTAGAAAAGAACTTATTTCTTTCTCTCTTGTTCGTCTGCTAATACAGCACAACAAAAGGAAGGACCTGATTCTGCAATCCTTGATTCATACAAGGAGCTCTTATTTCTGTATCAGTCACACTAAGCAGAGTTTATTATAGACGTTATTCACAGTATACAAATAAAATTCATGAGAACAAATAGCCCACTTCAGTAAACTTTCAGTTCTGTGGAAAGTCCTCATGGAAATGACTACTCCCGTTTCAAGGGCGTGATGTGTGGCGGTACAGCTATTCAATTAAGAGCCTTTGAAAGCTTGTACTCTGCCTAACTATGAGCACATAAATAGTCCTTGGCGTTCCTAGAGTTACTCATCTCTCAGAAGTGAAGCTGAAGTTCGTGTACATCGCTGGGTCAGTGCCAGACTCTCCTGCGTCTTGCAGAACAAAGTGAAGAGATCAAAAGGCTGAAGACATTTCTGTGGTCAGAACTGCATGGGAATTGGCCTGCTTTGCCTTAAAACTTTTGAAAATGATTGGTTAGTGCAGTGCTTCCTAAATACCGTTAACAGCTCCAGAAGGCTATATGGAAAGAAGAGTTCAGATTATATTTATAGTTAAAGTGGTTGCCCCATGCTAAACAGAACGGGATGCTGTGCACTTACAGACAGCTGATGGCCCTGAGAGCGAGCGGCTACATTTCACGCAGGGCTAATGCAATTGGAAGAGTTGCACAAATGCGGTGTCTGCAAGTCAGGATTTTTATAGAGAGTTGTAGAGCATTTCACTCTAATGGGGCTGCTGCAGTGGAACTGCCTTTCAGGTCTGTGGGTTTACTCTGCCTGGCTGGAACTTCTTAAAAATTCTTAGTGAAGCAGGCTCAAATTTGGATTTATGCGCCTTCTCACAGGATCGGTAAGAAGAGGTAGGCTGATGTATTCTGCAGGATATTTTTCTGTAGGAAAATACTTACTCATCAAAAGTGACAGTCTGTAGGAGAAAGGAGTAAATGAAATAGACTGTTTCTAACCTAAATTTGGAAATGTTTTCAGTTGCTAGAAGGTATTGGAGAAAAGGTTTGAAGAAGCCTCACCTCTATCAAAATGGGAGGTGGCTTAGTTCAGAGTAATTTCTTAGTTCATAATCCATACTTAATTTGCCAAATTGGGATGTTTTGCAGATGTTTGTGCAAACCCTAACGAAATATTGAGTTCAACATTGAAATAGGAGGCAGACTGAATTTAGTAGTTGCCGTATCCAAGGAATATCATTAGGTAGCATCCATATAGATACTTTACAAAGAATAGTAAGACTTCTTATTTTATATGGTTTAGATATTTTTAGTTTTGATAGTAAATGTTTCAGACAACTCCAGTGTTAATGCACCTGAGACCAGCACTACTTCCTTGCCATTATCTTTCTTTTCTCAGCCACTTTTAGAATAATTGTAGGAAATTCTGGTAGTGTTGCCTTGCTCAGATATTCCAAGAAAAAAAAATATTTAATCCAAAAAACCATAGGAATCAATAACATTCTGCTAACCTTCTTCCAAAGCTGTTTATCGCCAGTAAAATTTCCTCAATATTACTGAAGCTTCTAATGTGTTTAAATAAATTGAATAGAATTAATCAAATTCTACTCTGCATCATTAGGAGTAATGAATAGCTAAAAATCCCGCTCTGCTGGAAATGTAGAATTGCTTAATTCAGATTTCAGTATCAACAGTGCTGATACAGGGGAAACAAGCAGAAGGTGTTATGGGGCCTGTTAAGAATTATTATGTGATCTAGTTACAGAAAGATAAAAGCAAATGTTGAGGTAGAATTTTATCTGCATTAAGTTAGTAATTTACTATCACATTACTTAGGAACCATAATGGAAACATTTTGTTCTCATCAGAATGACAGCAATCATAGTACAGGGTTGGAAGGGACTTGAGAAATTATTCTGGACCATCCGCGATCTCAGGGCAGACGGTTCCAGTCTGGTATTCCTTTGCAGGGAAGCTTCCTTCTAATTGATACATTTTCAAGAAGTCCATCAATTTAAAAGAACAAAGACTTTTTTTTTCTCAAAAATCCTCAATGATCTATTTCTCCAACAGTCTGTGAGAATATTTGTAATCACTCCTACTTAAAAACTACCCAACTCTCCAACAGTATTTCATTTACACGGTTTTCCCTTTAGCTTGCAGTCTATAAAGATTTACCCTGAATGACCAGTTTACTGTGGGGTAATGGTGTTTCTCTATATTTAAAGTAATGGGAGCTTTGGAGGAAGGAGTTGAAAGGAGGAGTGACAAGGTGGTGTGCAGTGTTTGGAGTAAACAGTGTATTTCCATGAATTCTGTGCTTTGTGATCCAGATCCAGGGGGCATAAAACAGGTGATATTTTCGTATTTAGGGCACACAGGTTTCCAGGATGGTGATTTCTATAGTAAACTGGAATCCATGAAGCTCTTATTGTTGTCCATCTGTACCACAACTTATTTTTAGGTCGTTATCCTGAGAACCTTGTCTACGCAGAAGACGACTACTTTACTGCATGACTCGCAGTTTCAAAGCCGGTGTGAGCACAAAACAGAGTAAGGCACTATTTCTTTTCTTTTACTGTCTGAATGGAAAATAGTAGGCTGTGGTTGGTATTACGCGATTATGAGAAAGAGGCAAGAATAAATCATATGAAGGGATACAGAAGTAGTCAGTGTGGCTGTCAACATACTCCTATATTCTGGAAGGATCATTTCCATAACATGCTGGTGGAAAGGGAGAAGGAGGTGAAGTGAGTCCTTCAGGAGAAGTTGCTGTAGCACTAAATGCCATTTGGAAACCTACTGATAACTGAGCCAGAAACTTCCAGACCTAGGTAAGAAACACACTCCATTCTTTGTAACAGCAAAAAGCTTCTGTCCTTTTCTGTCTTGCTTCAGAGAGATCTGTAATCTGAACTATGAGTGATGGTGATAGCAGTGTCTTAACAGGAATTCTAAACAAATAGAAGGGCATGTAAAAGCATACTACAGACTAATTAAGAATTACTAGGAGTTTTACAAATGTTGATTCACTAATTTTGAAACTTTGCTTTTCTGAACAATAGGCTTACTCTCTGTTGAACTGTGAAACTGAAGTATTTCTACAAAAGTTAAGTTAGTATTTTATTGATCTGTGGTGTTGCTTTTGTGTGGGGAAGTCATAGAACAAACTGAACTGAATTAGTATTCTCCCCGTCCTTAAAATATATAGTTGTAATAACTTTGTATTTCATTTCTCTTGAAAATTGAATAGCATTAACAGTCCTGTAAAAGAATTTACATTTGAAAGAAAAGTTTTGAAATTTTGATGCACATTTGGTACACCTTTATCTCTCAAAGAACACTGAATTTTAACATGAAAGTTAACATTAATTAGAATCTCTTCCTTGGTTATAATTTTTTTTTTCTTTTTATATATTTTAGTATAGATGTATATGTACATACTGTCCTTTCCTGTATGTATAAAATAATTGAAACCTGGATATATTCTTTTGGGGTTTTTTTGTTTGTTTCTGAATCTCTCTCTCATTTTAAAAAATGAATACCAGGCTTTGTGAACTCTCCGCTGCTGATAACTGTTTGGACTGTATCTTCAGTCTTCTTAAGGGGCAGAAAAAGGATTAATCTAGAGAGTTATGCTGCGGCTTGGCAATGGAGGATCATTTCCTATTTTATTTGTTGGCTATTTCTTCTTATTTGCTATTTATGAAAAAGGTTTTTATAGTTGCATGGATTTTGAGGGTACTGTTTTTTGCATGGAAAGTCCAGCAGTTTACAGCAAAAATTAAGTTTATGTTCTCCAACTCATCATACAGGTTGGACCTTAAACTCATGCCCTTTGTGTGTGATGAGGAGCTTCATCTTACTGCCCAACTACTGCCATAAACATGCTCTGTTTTTAAACAGTTATGGCATTATATTGATGGAAAGTTGCTGTGATGCTGAATTGCTGGCTGTTTGTTTGGAATATTGCTTCTGTCACAGAAAGATTTTCTGTCCTTTCGTTGAGAGATTTACCGACTTGTAATGATACAGTAAGAGAGTGGGTATTTTTAAAATCAGATGCAATTACATTTTTCATCAACATCCATATTATAGTTTTTAGCAGTTTCTAAAGAGCGGTGGTAGATAGTTGGCCTGAGATGTAGAGCTGCCTACTGCTATTCAAGGAACAAAGATAAAAAGCTTTCATTTATGTATTGCTGAAATACACTTTTTCTGGTTAATAACAAGCTGATACATGGTGATACTCTGTCAGTTCTAAAACATCTGTGTTACCCTCCCTTCCCTTTTCTCCAGGAGTGGTGTTACACAAAGTGGTGAAACAGTAATATAATTTGTAATGGGGTAGCGTGGGTCATTGTGTATGCACTGTAGGTTTTCCTATCTTCCAGACTACCACAATGTTATAGTAATGTAAAGTAAGTAGAGAAAGAATAAGGAAGCCTAATGTGAGAATTTTCAGGTCACTGAAGAGACGAGGAAATGGCCTCATGGGATGTTTTTCTGCTTTAGTCTGACCAATCCAGACTTTCAAAACCTGCAATGTTAACGTGTCGCTAAAACATCAGATGCCAAAAAAAACCCCTACCAAACCCGCCAAAAATCAACAACCAAATGTAATTAACATGACTGTTGTAGTTTTTGTTGCAGCTGCTACAGCAGTGAGCAATTTAGTAAGGCCTATAGGATTCGTGTTTAGCAGCATAGTTTGGGAAATGTAGTATGATGCCATTTAAAACCCTGCCACGCACAGCATCGCAAGGTAAATGTCACCACATGCCATCATCATCTCACTGAGTCTATGCTCCAGTATATTAGCATAGCTGAATAGGAAAAGTTTCTTGTCAGTTTTGTTTAAAAAACGAAACAACCAACCAAAACCAAAAACCAAACAGAAGATGTAAAAGCGCAATCAGTAGGAATTCTGCTGCTGTCACTGGAACCAGCTGACTTCCCAGCGAATCTGAAGTTCTCTTCTTGTTGCCTTTTTGTTAAGTTGGGTCCAGTACCTTTCTTTTTTCTTTTCCTCTGTCTTGTAAAACAGTTTCTATCTGATTTCAGTGATGCAGTTTCTACAACCGCCCCTTGAATAGCTGAAGATGAGTGAATGGGCCTAGGCATGAGAAAAAGTTGTTGAAAAGCAGGCGGATGGAAATTTTTCTTGTTGGCTTTCCCTGAAGAAAACCTATCATGTTACTGCTCCCAGAGGGTATCATTACATTATTGGTATTTGAATTAGCACCTACTCTTCTCCGTGGGGATTTCTCATCTTTGGCCTCCCTCTGTGGGTTCTTTACAAACACAACAGGTGTTGCTTACACAGGTAACTTTGGAGTATTTAGATTATTTTCTGTGCAGCATAATGTTTAGAAATTGCCTATGCAGTTTTTAAAATAAAGCTGAAATTCAAAAGCAGTGCAATATCCCAACCTATTGCTCTTCCATATTGGCCAAGGGAATATCTCTTACTCTGAGAAATCCTGCTGAGAGAGAGAGAAGAGACCAGCGCTCATTGTGGTGAGTGCTGTTAGTATTCAGCCTTTGCTGCTGGCTAACGCTTTAAATACTAAAAGTAGTAAGGAAAAAAACATATTTATATCTATATGTGCGTAAGTGTGAGCTTACAGAGGAGGTTTAGAATTTAACCGCATCTGAAAATTTGACATAGATCTTACTGCACCTTCTCCTTTTAAAGTAAGTGTTCTCAAAATGAACTTGAATCTCAGAGACAAAGTTCTACTAAAACATCCACTAGAATCATGACGTTGCAATCAGCTTGGTACGATAACAGAGGATTGTACCTTGCAGGCCGATTACTTCCTCCCCACTTTCAGTCCAGCAGCTTGTTGGCAACAAGTTCATTATATCTGTTCAAGTTCTTTGGAAAAGTCTCCCGATCCTTATTACTTATAAGACCTAGTTTTGTTCTTTGTTTTATTTAGCGATTTCCTCCTCTCTACTTGAACTATGTTCCTGCTCCTTGCAGGGGGGTTGGACTAGGTGACCTTTGAAGGTACCTTACAACCATAACCATTCTGTGATTCTACCAGTCTGAATGTCTCATTTGCCCCAGTGCAAAGATAGTCATCCATCCACCTCCTCCCAGTCTCAGGTGCACGCAGAGGAGGAGCCGTACAATCCTCACTTCCTTTCAGTGGGTTACACCTGCCCCAGGAGCAGCAGCCTGAAGAATGTGACGTGGTCCTCTGCATTACCACCCATTCATTCACAGTTTAGGGGAGGATGACAGACGATGCACGGCAGACTATAAATATGCAATAAAGTCATGCCATCTCTCAAGCGGCAGAACACTGAAAGTGTTGCTGATTGAGAATAAATCATAGTCTTTATGTCCCTTCCGTGTCAAAGGACTGATCTACAAAGAGGGGAATGGTGAGTTTTTGTAATTTTGCTTTCAAAATTCAAATACAAAGCAAACATTATGAATCTTAGCATTGATATTCCTTTGAGGTAAAAAATATGGCCATATCAAGTCTTGTCTTTACCACGCTTCTTGCGGGTAAAACCGGCTTCATTCACAAGGATATATTCTGATCAGCACCTAAACTGAATAATTATTTCTAAAGCTGAATCATGCAGTCAACAGAAGTTTAGTAACTTCCATGTTACTTTGCTCACAACACATAGCGTCTGTGAATCTTATCCAGGTTGTCAGTGACGTAAATCAGTATAGATCTGTCAGGTTCAGCAGAGGGTCTAGAGTCCCAGCACCTTAGCTGTGTGTTGGAACTGGACACGTAATAGTGGACGCCCAGACTTTTGGGGGCAATAGAGTTTGCAGTAGGAAAAGTGAACCCAAAATAGATGCCATAGTAAGTTTTAATCCTGTGCTCTTTCTTCTTTTCAGAAGTGGTTTGCTCCGTTTCCTAATCACAGTGTACTGTGTTGCTGCTTTACAATCACACTCCACATGCAAATCACTTCAGTGGTTTCTTAGTGACAGCAAGCCCTGCCAGCAGTAGGTACTTTGAATACGCCAATAACATTTTAACTGCTTTGAAATGGTTGCAAGGGAGGTTGTTTTGGGAGATTACAATCAGGGCATTCCGTCAGAGGGCTGCTAAAATAGCAGTGCTTTATTTCCACCAGCCTATGTGCAATGAGCTAATAATTGATTACTGTCTTTGTATCTTTATGTTTAAGGACTAAGTAGAGAATTTTGTTCAGTGAACAATGATTGTGTCTTCTCACGGCATATGCAGCTTCATTAATATTAATGAAGCTTGCATGCATGCAGGCATCAAAAAAGGGCTTATACCCTATATAATCACTATTTGTCTAGGCAGATTTAGCTTCATCATTGTCTATTTTTATTAAAAATAAGCCTTGTGTGGTTGATTTATAACTAATGCCTGGTTTACGTTGTGAATAGTTACCATTATCTTGATGTCTGAGACATGAAACCCTCTTCTGCTCGTTCAGGAGAAGGAAGCAAACTGTGACCTTTACAAAAAGGATGTCCATTTGACATTTGTTCCTCTGTCATTTAGAGAATCTGTGGGCAAAGAAGGTGAAAGGTTAGAGATTAACACAGAAGTTCAACGTGTTTTGTGACCATTTTCCTATGACTCTAGTTCTACATTTGAAGTGCAGTGTAAGATGTCATGCGTGAAGTTACAGTGGAGATCAGAAGGGAGCAAATCCTCTTCAGAGCACTTTCCGCACTCCAAGTGCTTCTGACAAGCGTGTTCCTTTCCTTCAGCGGTTGAACTGTTGGCTCAACTAGCTGAGTTTTTATTTAATAATTTAGAAATTGTATTTGTAAAAAAGAGGTAAGAAAGAGGAATCTGCCTTTAAAGTACTGGAAAGTCTACATTGAGATCACAAATTCTTAATATGTGTCTTCACATATCATTCACATGTCATTTTAATATGTATATACACAAAATAATTTCTATAAGTTCTTTTCACAAGTTTAATTTAAAAAATGTATACACGTAAAACACTGCTTTTTAAAGATGAAGATGAATATCAGCTACGATTTAGAGATACCTGTAGCAGAAAATGAGGTTATAGAAATTTCTGAAATTTGGTCAGATGGCCAAATCTCTAGCCCATGGCCTACCTAAGGTAAGCCATTCCATCAAGATTGATAATTATATTAAGTAGTGAAGTGTATAGTACTTGGGAATCATAGTGAATAATTAGGTGAATCTCAGCTGCCATTGGAATATCCTGGAAAAAGGACATACGTAATTCTTGGGTGTGTAAGTAGAGGAGGACTAAGCAGTGGAGGGATAATATGTTGATTCTGTATCTCATTTTCTGACTCTGAGTACGTTTCTTCATTATTCCATGCCTCAGCTGCCAATATTTAAAAGGGCTATCATATATCGAAACTAATCTGTCCTTTTTCTTGGAGTTCTGGAGTTTCTGGGAGTACATCTCTGGGAGATTCACCCTTTCTTAATAAATAATTTTTAAGCAGGTAGTAAAGCTAGTGTAGTTCCTGAACATGAGAAGCTGAAAACTGAATTTCTCCTTCAAATGTCAAGGAAGATCTCTGTAATCATCTGCTATTATTTTATTTTTCAGGTGAACTTATTTTATTCCTCACTTATGTAATTCTTTGTTCCACTATGAATAGAGTCTGACAAAATCACATCGTCTGTTGGAGGAGTTGCTTTGCTTTTGGTCAGTCAACTTCCAAGACTTCCAGGTTTCCAAGTCATGGGTTAATTTATACCATTCCTGATGTCCCAACCTGAGGCTGTTCCTTCCAGGACAAAGGCTTTCCCAGCAGCTCATCTTAGATAATTTTTTTGAATGCCTTTTGGCATTTAAGTGCCTTTTAGGGCACCCTGCTTCTTATAGGGCATTTGATTTAATTCCAGATATCTTTTAAATAAGTCCAGCTACTTGTTTTACCTGTCTTTCAGAGAGACATTTCTCTGTTCATGCTATTCTAGCTTTGCATTTCAGTAACAGTCCTTTACTATGCCAGTCTTTCCTATTCAATATCCTGCTGCAAATTCACGCCCTTCTAAGTTCTTTAGAACAATGTCACTTGAGTTAGTGTTCTTGTGGATAACCTGCTCCTTATGTTACGTGCATAACAGACAAAAATAGTATCTTACTTGCCCCTAAATGCCCTTGATGTTCAAGTGTTCTCTGCAGTATCCTGCTATGAGAAAGCTTTCTTTTGATACAGCCTGACAGTTGGAGACAATTCCCTCTTTCCCGATGTTTGCATTAGCTTGTTCTTCAGGATGCTTCTGTGGGTTTTATTGTCTGTTCTCTGTTAGGCATCCTTAAGATGATGATATTCTGGAAACTAGGCTAGGAACGCCAGCACCTGGGTGTTTGGTGTTGGGGTGTCCTGGTGCTCAGTTTGTAGATCAGCCCACCCTCAGGTAAGGAACGTCTCATTCTTACTGAATCATTTTGGAATCACCCTTGATTCAAGGTAGATTAAAAGCAACTGCAAGGAAAACAAGTTTTTCACAGTACCCCAAACCCCCCAAATGTTTTTAAAGGATGTAAGTGAAAAAAAAAAAAAAGCAAAGCAGTAAATCATTTTACTTAAAAAGACACTTTACTTACCCTAAAATTCCACCATAAAGTTTTCTCTGTCTTTATTCAAAGGCTTTCTTCACACTACTATGGCAGGGATAAATTCTTTCTGAGCGATGTGTCTCTAATATTTGGGTAAAGATTCACTGCACCTTAAGCTAACCTAAGTCCAGGCTGCTGTGATTTTGCCCTCACTCTTGGTCATGTTTGTGCTTTTTCCTGGTACTGGTGTTTGTGCATTCCGCCAGGTAAGCCCGGACAGGGAGACAATGCAAGTAACAACGTTAGAAAAAAAAAAAAAGCTTATAAGAGGTACCAGAGTCTTGCACTTCAAGGATTTCCTTTGAAATTTTTACACTTGAAACTTAGTGAACAAAGGCTAATAGGCAGATTGCATTTCAGGTTTGTAAAAGCAAAAGACAAAAATAATATTGTTCCCATGAAGCATGGGAAAATACAGTCCACCTGCTGTTGTATTTCAAGGTGATTACTCAATATTGTACCTATTGACTAAATCTTTTTGAATCTGTAATCTCTCAGTGCTATAACAAATAAGAGTAAGTAGAGCATATTTTTACAATCACTGTGGGTTAGCTACTGGTGTTATTTCCATAGTCGTATGGTAGAAATAAACCCCTACTATACCATGTTACGCAATTTCAACTGAAATTACTAGGGAAAATTTTCTGGGAAATGAAGTCCTAATTGGGTAAAGAAATAAAAGAGGATTCATCATCTGAAGTATTCAGAGCATTACATTGTACATTCTCTTGAGAGAGGCAAAGCACAGTGCAAAGCGGTGAAGAAGCAGCCCCCCCTCAGGCTGTGGGAGCAGTCCTTGGAGCTCTGAGAATGAAAGCAGTCAGTTTTCATGTGCAGGTTCTGTTCTGGAAGTTCATCCAAAATGGAATCTGTAAACCACCTGCTTTGAATCTGGAAAGCCAGACTAAGCCACAAGCAAGGTCTTCCTGTTCCACACCACAGGCACTGGGAGACGTGATGAAGAGGAGTTGTCTAGTGCACCTTTTGGAGGAGGGTATTCCTGGTGAGATAAGTCTGCTTGCCTTGGGTGTTTTATGGTTGTGAAAAGAGAATTCGGTCTCTGCTGAATCCCTCCAGCCCAAGCACAGAAAATCTCATGTTTTCCTTCAACGGTTTGAACTTGCTTGTGGATTTCTTTCTAGATTATGCCCAGCAGTCGCAGACATTGTCTTACTGATGTATTTATACCCTTGTATTTATTGCAGTGGTGCAGACTGTGATGCTCAACTCTTGGCTAAACCATCCTGTATTATTTTTTTTCTTGACTAAATGTTAAAAAAAAAAATTGATCAAGGATGATTGTTAATTATTAAAGTGCTTTGAAAAGAATTTTTTCACCTGTATAATTAGAAGACATTTTAAAAGAAAATTTTCCAGTCAATTAGTCCTTAATGAAGCTCAATTTGTTTTACAAATTAACCTTTTCTTAAAATAACAGGATGATTTAATGCAAGAGTTATTCTGCTTATTTCAGTCTGTACTACAAGTCCTCTTTTCCACAAACATACATCCCTCCTAAGTCAATAGGAGATAGAATTTAAGGTAATAGGTTTTTGTTCCCTAAAGCTTCACTTAAGTGTGTATGTTGACTGCATAACACTGGAATACTAAGGCTGTTCCCAGAACTTTGGTTTGAGCTCTCACTTCATTCTTGTGCCAGACCTTGGTGTGCTGTAGTCCTGAAATCAATGCATTGACTCTCCATGAAATTCAGAGTGCCATATAAAATCTGGTTGCCAGTTTTTCAGGCTCTTTGTGATTTTGCTCTCTTCATTGTAGTCAGCCCTTGCTTAGCGGCCGAGCCTGCTCTCACCTGTGTGTACACAGCTCTGCTGCTGTGTCCCTTCTGTCCTTTCTCTGGTGTAAAAAAGCTAAAATTTCCTTGGTCTGTGGAGTTTGACAAGTGTAGAAGTCTGTGTTGTAGGAAGACAGGGCTGTACGTGGCTGTTGGTTGTACAGATTTAAGTCCCCAGACCCCGTAGGCTTCTCCTGAGCACAGTGTGGCTGCAGGGTGAGTCCTTCCAGGGCTGGCTGGGGTCCGCGCTGCCCGCCTGCTCTGCCCCGTCGCAGGTGACTGCTTTGGACTGACTGCTTAGTACGGCTGTCTCTTCTAATGATGTGGGGAAGTGAAATGGTAATTGGTTTAAATGACTTTTTTATTGCATAGATTTTATTTTGAAATAATAATCATTTATATTTTAGAGTGCTACATAACAATGTTTTGTTTATTGTGACACTTCAATCATATTAATCATTGAATGAATGAAGGACTGCCATTAAAGTCTGCTTGTCTTTATGACTGTACATTTTTACTGCATTTAGGTCAAAGTATATGACCTGTGGCTAATAAGAAAGAAAATCATAAACAGTAATAACAGCAGCTGAAATATTTGCCTTTCTCAGCCAGTTTTCTTCACTGAGAAGGGGATTTGCAGAGACAGTAAGGACAGCTAAGCATCCATTTCCTTTTGAAAGCCCACAGAAGTCAAGTACCGTAACTCTCACTGGCTTGTGCCTGGGAAAAGGTTCTGTTTAATGTTGTTGCTGAACACTGCCTGTGCGTATTGGCAGTTGTTACAGCTTTGAGGCCAGATTCCTTTCTTGAAGGTGAGCACATGATGCTCGTTCTGTCTCCCACTGTGGTTGTGTGTTGACATAAGCAGTAGGGAAGTGGGGAAGGACAGTGGTGCCCCGCCTCTGCTCTGCCAAGGTGGCATTGTGGTTCAGCTCAGTTGCTTTTAATACTGGAATACTGCTGGGAACTGAGTCTGGAAAGAAATCCTGGGGAAAAACTGCTTTTGTTCTGTATTTGAGAAAATCTGCCAGGTATAAAGGGTCGTAGGACCCTGACTGGTTTGCCCATCTCTCCTGTCCGTAGGGAAGACAGTATCATTTGACTGTATTTGGACAAATGGGTCTTTCCTAAAGGGGAATTATGCTGTCTGCTATGAGGAGGGACAGTGGTTGTAGGCAATCTGAATTCAGTTGGAGTTCAGCTACCTGCAGGGAAAATATCACCTGAGCTGGATATTCAGAGCACCTCAGGGAGCACAGGTAAGAAAGCCGGTCAGTGTATTACTCCAAGTTATTCTGAAGAGAAAACCACAGCTAACATTTCTACTTTCACTTATCCCTTTCTGCAGCCAACGAGAATTTTGAAGTGACTTAGAACAGTAGCTGGCCTTTTATTAATTGACTTTTTTGATTTGTAATGGTAAGCCAGATTTAAGCATAGCTAGGAGCAAGTTCTATTGACATGAGAATTCAGGGACTGGCGGGCAGTTAAGTGGAATTATTTACATTTAGAGAGGTTTGGACAGAATTAATGATTGGAGCATTTATTTCTCTTCATCTTATCTCCTACTGGCATTCGCTCATATTGCTAAAGAAAGAAAGAAAATGCTGGTTAACAAGACTCTTGTTTAAGGGATGGTTAAGACTGAAAAAGGAAGTATTGCAAAACTGATTGATCACGGTTTAAATTATTTACCTGATGAATTTAGTAATACCCATTGTCTTAGGGTTATACAGTGTCTCTACCCTGTACTAATTCAGGGTGAGATCTGGTCTGGCACACATGCCTGTTTACTTAGTGAAACATTCACATGATGTCCCTGTCTGTCTCAGTACGCAGAGTTGAGTGCTTCCTGGCTTTTCCCCCAACACTTGGACATTGGGAGAACCGCCGTCTGTCCCTGCCTGGGTACTGCTCTCTTCTCAGCCTGTCTGTCTTGATGCCGTGCGCAGCAGAGGATGGATTGCGCTGGACCACAGCCTGGCGCAGTGGGGCCCTTACAGGCTCAGGTGGTTCGGCTGTAGCGCCATAGCAAGTGAAATGTGGTGGCAACACATCAATGGAAATAGCTGCAAGTATGTGTAATGTGTCTGTTTAATGATCTTCTCTCTCCTGCGGGATCCTTTCCAATATCTTTTTACAAGTTAGATCATTCACAATCAAGGAGGAAAAGAGAGGAACAAGTAGAATGCATCTCCCTATCAAGGACCTAAGCTTCTCCAGCTCCTGGTTTCTATTATGAACTCCAGTCTTTCTGTACTGTGTACATTTTATTTAGGAATAAATGCATTTTTTTTTGATTTTCTGCTCAGGGCCAAATGAGCTCTTCTGTTAAAGACCTGCATTAAGAGTGGTGCTCCCTTATTTCCACCCTTTTGGACGGAAGTGACTATGTGCCGCATGCCGAGCTGTTACAGTTGGGTCAGTGCAAGGTTAGATACCTCACCATGATTATCAACAGTGCTTTTTAAAAAGTGAAATCAACGTGGCAGTCAAGAATAAAAACAGTTTGAAATATTGTCATTTGTCTCACAAAAACATGCAGTTAAATGGAAGAGAAATATATGTCATTAAGTATAGTTGATTTAGCTGACAGTGGTAGAAATTTGAGAATACTTTTATTATGCCCTAATTCTTCTCTGTTCATTCTTCAATGCAAGTACTGTACTTGGAACTAATTTTCATCTATTACACATTTCATAATACTATTAGTCTGATTAATTAATGCATAATACATCCTGGAGACTAATTTGTTTACTCCTAGCGGGCTCATTAGGACTTGCTATATGAATGTGAGATGAGATTTAAACTGAGCCACCTTCTAAAGATGGAATCATATGTCTGCTTTGCAGTAAACTGGCAAAGGAAAAGCTGGTAATCTGTATCCCTCGTTGATATGCAGAAGTGCATTAAAAGTTTACTGAAGCCAGACACATAGCTTGGCACTTCTTGCAACTAAAAAAATGTATTTGCTTATGATGGGTATGGCTTTATATATTTCAAACTGAAATCCACTTTTATTAGGACAATTTGCCACGGCTGCAAATCTGAATGCAGTAGTACATGTATTTTTATTTGGTATTCAAGTGCATGCTGTGTTCTCATAGGGCTTCACCTTTGTTATTTTACTTTTTAATGATGTTGTCTAACCAGAGTGAATGGATAACTCTGCACTGAAGCTAAACATTCACCAAATACAGTAGAATTTGGGAGAGTTCCATTGAGTGCTGTGAGTCAGTCTAGATTTTGTTGCCTGTTGCTGTATAATAATGTCGCGTTGTTCTGAGTTTTTGCCCAACTGACCTAAGAGGAACTTTCATTTTTTAAGTCCTGGTTTTCATATCAGCATGAATTCTGAATGCTTTCTAATACTGGTGCAAGCAATGGTAGAGAATTGAGTATCACTACAGACAGAGCCAGACTGGTGGCCCCTCCAGCACTTAGGTATATATACCTCTATACTTAGGTGATTCTTTGTAAGTTCCTGTATATATATACATGTGTGTAGCTGTATAGTGTGTATGTATGTATGTTTGTAAAAATACCTTACTCATTACTGCCCTCCTAGTTCTGAACCAGTAATCAAAGCTGATGCCTGTTCTTTCTGGTTTCTATCTTTTAGCCTTTTCAAATAGAAAAGGTAGCACGTCAATGCTTTTCCAAAACCTTTCTCTTAGGCTAGTGTATTCTCTGCAGACAGGTGATTTACAAGTATTGTTAAGTTACTTATGGTGAGTAACCACAAGTTCTGAAATAAATCATTATGTACATACTTTTCATTTCCAGGACTTGGATTGGACATCTTCCCAGAACAGGCTGTGTAATGAGGCTTCTTGCTTTCCGTCAACTGCACCATTCTAGCTGTGAAAATACTCTTCTTTCCACAGCATTGGAAACCTCATGATTGAGCTCTGCCTTGATTAGGAAAATATGAATCCAGAAAATGTTAACTGACTCTTTCCTTCACTCCCCTTCACAAAAAGTTCGAGTCAAAATAGCAATAACTTAGAGGGCTTTGAGTTGTGTAACTGTCTTTATTCTTCTTTCAGGAGGAATATTAGCATTGCTCTTCATGCTACTGTGAAATCACAGATGGCCTTAAAGTTTTTAGGTGGTGTCCCATTCTGTCTTTTCGTCTTCTTTCTTCTTCTTGTCAAACAACCTTTTATCTCACTGAACAGAGACAATCTACAAATCAGTCTTAGACTGAAATCTTAGCCCTGCTGAAGGAATTAGGAGGTTTGTGGTTTTTTGTTTTTTTTTTAGAGTCTAGATTTGGATTGTTAGCCTTTTGCTCGTTATAAAATTTGCCATGGATTTGTGCCTTTTGTTTATTTTGTGGACACTTACCCAAAACAGCTATTGCTTATGATAAATGAAGTCCATTCTCTGAATCATCCCGGTGAGATCAGAATGTTGCTTCACACATACATGTTATATGTTTTCATAAACATGTTAAGTTTGGATTTGAAAGAGCTTCACCTTGCTATTGTGTAGCATATGTTTTGACAGGCACATAAATGAAACATAGTGTCTCCATCTTTTGCTAGTTGCTGCATATTGCATTTAATTAATTTAAGACACTGTGTAAGTCTTTAGCTCTGTATTTGAAACAAAACAGATCTCGAAACTAAAATGAAGTGTTTCTTAAACGATGGAAGATGGAATTGCCCACTAGTTGCTCTCAGTCTTACTAAGGTGGAGATTCATATAGAGTCTCCAGTGTGACCGGGATGACAACAGGAATGCTTTTGTTTTGCAGAATTTATCTTTATAAGTTTTGGAATAGAAAATGGTTGACAAACTAACTCTGTCTCTTTAAATTATCTCCTACATCACTTTGTGACCTAACTGTCCTTCTCCAGCAGATCATAGAATCATAGCATCGTTAGGGTTGGAAGGGACATTTAAAGCCCATCCAGTCCAACCCCCCTGCAAGGAGCAGGGACATCTCCAACCAGAGCAGGTTGCTCAGAGCCCCGGCCAACCTGGCCTGGAATGTTTCCAGGGATGGGGCATCCACCACCTCTCTGGGCCAGTGTTCCACCACCCTCATCATAAAAAATACTTCTGCCTTATATCTAGTCTAAATGTACCCTCTTTTAGTCTAAACCCATTACTTCTTGTCCTATTGCTACAGGCATTGCTAAAAAGTTTCTCCCCATCTTTCCTGTAGCCCCCTTGAGGTACTGGAAGGCCTCTGTAAGGTCTCCCCGGAGCCTCCTCTTCTCCAGGCTGAACAGCCCCAACTCTCTCAGCCTGGCCTCACAGGAGAGGTGCTCCAGCCCTCTGATCATCTTTGTGGCCTCCTCTGGACCCTCTCCAACTGGTCCACATCTTTCCTGTGCTGAGGGCTCCAGGGCCAATAAACAATTAGTTCAGAATGAGATTGTCGGGATTATATGCATAACCTGTAAATATGATTTTCTCAACACTGTTTTATTCCAGTGGTTATACTTAAAGTAATTTATTATGTAATTCAACCAAAATAATGATATATTTTATTTTAAAAGCCTATTAAAAAAGTAGGTTTACATTTTATAAACCCTGAATTACACATTCCTTGTAGAAATACATCACTGAAAATCAGCTAGACAATAACCAATATTTTTGGAATGTCACTAGGCTGAAATTGGTGGTCAGTTTTGGGTTGGTTTTTTTTTAAATAATCTTGATGATTGTTGTGTGTTTGTTTCTCTGGGATATTGTCCTTTTGGGTCACTGTAGAGGCGTTCCAAGAGGTACCTGCGCTGGAGATAGTTCTATTGTACCAAGGAAATGTGAGGAATAAGCTGATTGCCTAATTGCTCAATATGGTTCAGCATCTTGTGTTCACAAAATTCCTTGTTCCTGTCTCCAAAATCTAGCTTCAGCAGCAGAGAAATAAAAACTCACCTCTACTCTGAGGTTTGAATTTCTACTTCGTAACTACTGTTGTATATAAATTATCTTGATTTATGTTAAGAAGGAAGTTTGGGACCAACTTTATGCACCTCTGATACACTGACAGCTATCCAGCCAATACATCAGGAGGTTTGTTCGCTCTTTTAGGTGTCAGAGTTGGCATTGTGGAGTGAAACACATTTCTCAGGTGCTTCTTCTTGACAACACTGTCGGAAACACTTAGAGTTAAGTCTTGATCCCTGGAATGTAATTGAGTTTTGGTTTTGACTTCAGTGGGAAGAGAATGTGCCCCTGAAAGCAGTTAGTGGAGTGCCCAGGACAAGCTAATTTGTTTTGCTAACACGGTTCAGCTGTGTTAGAAAATACTTTTCAAAAAGGATTAAACTTTCCTCTGGTATGGACAGGACTAATGAAACTTCCTTCAGAGCCCATCAGCACCATTCGTTTGTAATCAACCAGAGGGACAGAGGGACTGCTGTCTAGTGACAGGAGACAGCGTCCAATCTGAATGGAAACCAGTAGCGTCTGCTGTGTGAGTGGGTAAGCAAAACCGACAAGTTAAGATGTCTCGAGAGCTCTTTTGCAGCAGCAGGTATTTTATGTGATTCAGAACATGGTAGGCAAAGCTTCCCTTGATGAGTCTTGAGTATCTGTCCTTATCTGTAACTCCATGGGGCTGAGTAAAGTCAGCAATATTGCTGCCTGTAAGTTCCAGCAATAAGACTCTGGGAATATCTCCTGTATGATGGTTTTAAATAAATGAATTGTTTAATATTAAACACTTGTTTCCATACTGCCTGAAACTATGTGGAGGATAAGCAACCCTTATAACTGTCCTTCAGCACTGTTGATTAAAGCTTAGATTATTTCAGCTGGTTAAAACAATTTGTCTTGCCATCCATATTCCCGTGGCAGAGACCAGAGCTCATGCACAAAAAGCAGTTCCAGCATCGTCCGGAAGGTTACGTGTTCAGCACTGGGTACTCTGTGCTGGGCTCCCCACAAGCCATCAGGAAAAAGGGAAATTCTCAGCACTCCTCCTTCTGTTTTACCAATTTCCAATCTTTTATTATATTACATTGTATGTAATTAAATTATGTTGTATGTAATTATTGAGCAAGGAATGTTCTGTTAAGTGGCTTTGGGAGATAGGTATTTATGTGCCACCCGCAAACATGTTATAGCAAGCTGCATGTTTCTGTGGAAATACATGCCTTTATTGCGAGCCTGTGAGTGAAATATTTAGCACTAGCTAGAGTGAACAGTGCAAAGGGGCTGTAAATGTGTAGTCACTTATGAATGTGCATTTCTTAGAATAAGTATATGTCGTGTTTTAGCCCCACTCAGCAACTAAAATACTATACGGTCGCTCACTCACTCCCCCCTCACTGCCCCCCACAATGGTAAGGGGAGAAGAATCAGGAAAGAAGGCAAAGCTCATGGGTTAAGATAAAAACGGTTTAAGAGAACAAGAGAGGAAAAGAAAACAGAGATGAAAAAGAAAAAAAAAAAAAACAATAACAGAATATACTTAAGCATGTAATGTACACTTGCAATAGCTCATGGTGGATCCTGGTTCCCGGCTCCCTCCTCTCAGCCCCTTCCTCACTGACCCACTGCGCAGGGGGTCCATGGGATGGAAGGGCCCTGGGGCCCATTTGGGTAACCTGTCCCAGCTGGTGGCTGATCAGTAACCTGTCCCAGCTGTGTCCCCAGCCACAGCGGCCACCAGCTCCTGCCCCTGTTCCAGCTCAGGGGAAGGCCAGGTTGGATGAGGTTCTGAGCAACCTGATCTGGTTGGAGATGTCGCTGCTCCTTGCAGGGGAGTTGAACTGGATGACCCTTAAAGGTCCCTTCAAACCCAAACCATTCCATGATTCTATGAAAATCAACTTTATTCCAGCCAGAACCTGGACAGTATAATTTACAGTATATTGGGAATCTTGCACCTGCAGAACTGAAGGATCCATAAGCAAGTGAGTATACTGGGATGTACAACACTTCTGGCATATTATTTCTGCTTCTGATTTGGGGTTGCTTAGATTTACCTTGGAGACATATAGTAAGAATACTAACTAATCATCTAGTTTTTTTTTTCTCGTCTTAATTCTAATTGACACGCAAACACTAACCACAAATTTTTCTGCTTTTTCCACCATTGCAGCTAACAAAAAAGCATGAAATGTATATAAAGGCTAGCATTGCAGGATTTTTCTTTTTTTTTCTCATTAACATTACTGATGGAAAAATAAAGTTTACTCCCCAGCTAATTACTTAGAAGCTTGTCCAGTATTATTTCCAGAGTAGCAGAAGCTAGGAAGTTATATTCATCCTTTGAGAAGAAGAATGCAGTGATTAAATGGGATGAGGAAGAGTTTGATTAATTTCTAAAGAAGTGTATTTAACAAATCTTGGATTTGGATTTGATTTTATGGCAGTACATGTGTATTATACTGTTGGAGGTGAAAAGTTGTCTCATGGGATGAAGGCGCAGAGGCATGTGTCAGAGAAAAGGGAGTGTGTATTGTCACATATCCAGTAGTAACCCAGGTGGTTAATTCCAGGGCACTGGTGCATGTTCTCGGAATTGTAAATTACACAACTGACAGATAAAACTGTTGTCAATAATCAGAAAAAAATTCCTTTATTCTGAAGATCACCTGTGCTGCTGATGGAAGCATGTATTTTCAAAGGGAAATTATTCTTTTTGGTTTTTAAACATAGAGTACAGTTAGCTGTAATGAGCATGTGCACGCTACACAGTTAATTTAATTAAGCTTCTGTAAGCGTAATGCAAGATGAATTCAAGGGTAGTCAGCGTTACCTCTGAAGGTTTCAGATATGTTGCACAAGAGAAAAAGGACTTTGTTTTCCATAGCAAAATCTCTTAGGCCACGGTTTGAGCACTGCTACTGAAAAAAGGTAAAAAGTATTATCTGTGCTCTCCTCTGCGTTTCCCAGGCTGGCCTTTCATTTCAGTCCTTTGCTCTCTGCCACGACAGGTGTTTGTGCCACTGTGTTGTCAAAGGGCGGAAGGAGTTAATCTAGATAAAAAGTAATCTAACATCATCTAATTTCAGAAAGCTTTATTTTTATTAACTTACCTTTTTTTTTAATGATAGCAAGCCCTTAGAGAGGCATTGTCAAATGCAAGAATGTTCTTCCCCAAAGTTTAGTCATAAATGCTGCCTCGGACACCAAATGTGTTGGATTTTGGCTCTTTCTGAAGGCAAAGCAGGTTCCTTTCAGTATTGCAGGGCATTTGTGTGACATTGTATTAGAAAACTTATTATGTAACTCAATATGCTTCCCATTCTAGTTTACTTCATAGCATGATAATTTGTCAGCGCTTGGCTTTTTCTCTTTCAACAGCTCCTAAAATTTTCAACATACCAACACTGCAAACTGCTCCAAATTACATTTCATAGTCTGCAACTGTTTCCTTCAGTACGGAGCGACAGCGTGCTGCCATCCACGGCTGTGCTGGCTTCCGGAAGGAAGGAAGGAAGGAATGCTGCGGCACCAGCGTGTACACGGCCATTAACAGAACAGTCAGTTTAATCTGCTTTGTTTCTTGATTTACATTCTGTTAATGTATACTGTAAATTCAAAACTTTTATTTTTAAGAAATCTTTTGAAATCCCTTTTCACCCTCCATACTTAATACTTTCAACTCTCCCAGGCCATCCTCTGTTTGTCATTGTGAGCACTGCACAAGGACAGCTTCAGACTAGCAATGTTCCCAGCTTTAACCAAGAATCTGCTCAAAAATTCTGTTTGAGGAAAAAACATACGTAGAACGTCATCCTTTGTAATCACATTAGTAAGAGACTAAAGTAATTTTTTATCGCTTTTGCAAGTTAAGATTCGTTAGTATGCTTTTTATTTCTTCCAAAGTTTGTGTTAATGAATGCACCGGTCTCAGTTAGGAAGAGAAAATGGTAGAAATGCTGTCAGAAGAATTTAATTACACTCAGCAGTAAGTATGCATGTTGACAATAATACTGGGTTGTTTGTTTGGTTTTTTTAACAGATAAACACAGAAACAGATAACAGGAAAAAAAAGAATAAAAATGTGATTCTGTTGAGAATTATTTTTCTAAAGATTTTTTCATTTTAGAAATGTGAAGATAGGCTGTAATTTTGATTATCACTGGGATCAATAATCCATTCCTGAAATGATTTCCAGTTTCCTTTACTGTGATGTTGATTTGGGGGGAAGGTGGCAGGAGTAGGAGAGGGAAAGGGAACAGAAGAAAAAAATCTTTTTTTCTTTCTACTGATAGACTAACAATCTCTGAATCTTCAATAAAATTGCAAAACTGGTAACATAACAGAGAATGTTCACGTTTATTCATTTTCTCAAGAACATGATTTATATAAAATTGTTACAATTTTTTTTTTTCATGGCAAAATCAAAGAGAGCTGCTTCTTACTGAAAAAAAACAAACCACATTCACTTCAGAAGAAGCAAAACTGAGCTGTATTTTTTTGAAGGGGTTATGAAGGGGGGTGAAGGTTTTTAACAAACCTTCCACCCAACAGGCTATGCTTCCTCTGTGTGCAAGGAGTGCCCTGGTAGGATCTTGGAACTTCACTACGATTTTCAGAAGTAACTTATATTTTTGTATGCTTCATTCTTCAGACTCTGAAAATTTGGTGCAGAAGTATCTTGATGCCCCCAAATGCGTATTTTTCAGGTTCTTTTTCCTTTTCCTCTCTCCAATATGAATGTTTCTCAGAGAACCACCTGTTAGCTTGCATAGCCAGGTCTAGTTTCTTATACAAGTAGGAGGATTTATCAGCTGATGGATTTTGCACATTGGTAGCATTCTCCAGAACAGTACTGTCCTTCACGTTTGTGTGGATCCAAGCTGGCAAGACTAGACTGTACACAGCAGAGACCTTTTTCATCTGCAGTGCTTGCAGCGAAAGGAGTGAGAATGGAATGTGTGCTGAACTTCTCCAGGCTTCTCACCAGTGTGTCTGGGTTAAGCCCTTTCCCTAGTAACTTCCCGCGTCTGGAGTGCTTGCTGGTTTAACCGTGATTCTCAGAAAGTACTTCTTCCTAAATCCTCTGTTCTCCTACCTGCATTGTAGCTTGTGGGGCTATATGGGGACAGCATCCTGTTAGTCTCACAATGCTTTGGTAACGCTGGCTTTCCCCAGATACTCTTCTGAAGCGGTTGGGTATCCAGTTCTTAAGCATTACTGCTTATAGAGCAATAGTATGTCTTCTTTTCTGTTGTTTCCACTTCTACTAATTATTGTTACAGACTGAGATAAATGTATTTATGTATAAAGTTTAAAACTCTACATCTTTGAAAAAGCTGTTGGCTAGGACTTTGTTGTGGTTTTGTTTAGTGAGGGGGGCCCAAGGTGGCAGCTTCTGTAGGAAACTGCTGGAAGTTGCTCCCCTTTGTCCAGTCCAGGTCTCGGCCGGGCCTGGGGCAGACCCACTGCTGGCCACGGCCGAGCCGATTGGGAGCAGACTGTTCTGTGATAACGCCTCTGCGATAATGTGTTTAAGAAGGGGAAAACTTGCAAGACATGCAGTGAAACTGTTAATCCGAAGACTGAATTTCAGAGGCCTCTCTCTGTCTTTATTGAGTTTGGAACTTGCGAACACTTCACCCCTATATCAGACTGTTGTGGTACCGGCATCCCATACATCCTCTGGTTGTGTTCAGAGGAGAATATTATAGATTACCCAAGCTACGCAAATCTTTACAGCCTTTTAATTTCCTAGTGTCTTTGTTATGTTTCACTTTGTGATAATTCTTTTCTCCTTTCTCCCATTTTTTAATCCTTTGAAGATTTCCTGAATCTTTATCTCAATCAAAAGGATTTGTTCCTTTTTCCTCTATTTACCCGCTCCTGGGAGTGCTAATACCCCAGGACCATGTCCAGTTGTGATATTGCTTATCTAGCCAGATGTGAAACAGGATCAGGCATTGATTGCTGAGGGACTGGTGGCTTTGCGGTGGCTTCGCCAGCTGTGCAGCACAGTGCTCACTGCAAGGGACAGGTGGTCCTGAACTGAGTTCAGTTCTTTTGCTTTCCATTTGTGCCAATAGTTTCTTTATCACGTTTTATACATTAACATGTGGAACTAATGGTAAATTCGTATCTGCTCATACACATGCAGTGCAGATGCAGAGATACAGACACCTAAATAATGCAATATGGTGATGGGAGGAGCGTTGCTCTGATAAGAGCTTGTCTGGACTCTCCAGCTGCTGACAACACTTCGTGTTTCACAAGGGGAAAATAGAAATCAGAAGTAAACACTCTCTTATGATGAGGATTTGGAGCTTACCTCAGCGAAATATGGAAATTCAAAATACAGACACAAGAAAAATACAGAGAAATAATTATAAATTGGGTACTACACCAGCATTCTGTCAGACACAACTGTCCCTTTCCAAAATGGGAGCTTTCCTGAAAATCCCAAATCCAAGGTGAAGGACAGACGGAAGCGTGCAGCCTGCTGATCCGATGCTTCAGTGAGAGCAGATGGTATTCTGCAACAGTCCATTTGTGATCATCTCGTAATAAAGATTAAAGTTGCATATTCCCTAGCAGAGGTGCTTTCGGCAGCCTGCCAATTCACAAGCGAGTTCTTGGCCCTCTTCTTCCAGCATTTGACTCCTTTTTGTTTTTTCCAACTTATCTGAATCATATCATTTTGCCAATGATAAATCTTTCTGTAAAAAGTCAAGATGAAGAAAAGGTTTTATATTGCCATTGTTTTCCTGTTATAATAGTCTATTAACTGCAGTAGGAAATGGTTTTATTGTTCCAGACCATAATCTTGCAGTAATGTTTTTAGTCATACCCATGTTGGAGCTGTACTCGCTTTCCAAGGTGTGCGAGGTTGATAATTGCACAATGAATGCAGGGCACTCTCTCATTGAATTCGTCCTTGTGAGCTAAGAAGTGTGGGGGTGTTGTAACAAGGCAGCAGCTGTAACTGACATTCTAATCACAGTAGGGAGTCTGATTTAAATTAATTTCTTTTTTTTGGTAAGTTGGCTGCAAACTGTTATTTTACTGGTTACACTGGAGCTCAAACCCTGACAGGTCGTATAGTAGCAGACAACCATCTGATAACCTGGGATAGCAACACTGAAAAAATAATAAGCTGCTTATAAATGCTAGGTATGTATCACATTTTTAGGCTTAATGTGATCTGAATTTTGATGCATTTCCTGTAAAATTGATAACTACATTTTCAGAGGTCCATTCTTTTCTGTGTTTTTTTTTTTTTTTTAATACAGCATGTCAGCTGTAGAATATTGTCCATGTATCACCTTATTGGTATTACATTTGAAATAGATATCTATATGTATACACCAAAAAAAAAAAAAAAATTAAAAGCAACACTTGAACTGTGAATGTGCATGAGAGTGTATTATAATAATGCATAAACAAATAGATATCCAGGCCCTGATTCACTCAGAGTTGTTGGGAAGAGATTGAGTTCTTACTGTATTTTGATCAAAGAAAATATTCATTAAAATTGAAACAAATGCTTGCTTTCACCCTTCCTCTATTACTTACTGTTCAGTAACCATTCAGATGAGGAAGCTTTGTTTGAATTCTGTGATTCTTATAACATTTGCTGGAATTAAGCCGGTTTGCTGTCTATGAGATGGAGAACACTGATAGATATGTCAAGGATGCAGTGAGGATTACCTAGTGTCTTTGTGGGAAGTACATACTTCTGTGTGTTTCTTTATCTCTGTAAATACTGAGTTTCCTGATATGTTAGATAACAAATGCAAATGCCTTCTTACTGTAAACACCATCTATTATCTCTGAAGAGATCTTCTGCCTTCCACTATTATTTTAGAAACCATTAGAAGAACCTCTTTTAACGTTTAATACTTGGTTGCATTGCTGTGTCTGTTGTAGTGATTCCCTCATCCTTCAGTGTGGTGGCTGTGGTCCCCCAAATACGAAATGCGAATGGCAGGGCTTCTGTAAATAACACTGAATGCTTTTGGAGAACATGGCTCAACATAAAACAAAATGCCAAATAAATACATTTAAAGTTTTGAAAGAATAAGTAATTAAGAATTCTGGGTACTGTCTTCACTGAAAGAGATATAAGGAAAGTTAAAAATACTTGGCTTCTTCTACAGAGATTCTTGACTAATCTAGCTAAGCTGTTTGGTTATCGTGCATGGGTGTGCAGGGTCAAATGTGTTAGTTGTATTGTGTTACTGGAGGCAGTTTTGTAGCTTCAATATAACCGTGGCATGTTCGTGTCATCTCTGGGCAGGCAAAGAAATCATCCCAAATAGGCCACAGCCTTAGAAAAGCAAGGTCGCTAAATAAGGTGCGAAGACAAGTCCTGAGTGAGAATTGTAATACTTTGTGCTGTCAAAATAAATTCTGTTCAATGCTCATCAGTGGGAATTGTGACCATGTTAATAAAAATAGAATATAATAATTTATTAGATTTCTCTCTGTGTGCTGTCATTTTCTCACCTAGAAGAAATAACTGTTACTGTAGATTGAATGTTTGAAACTGCTTACGACAGTCACATTTCTCTGTTCTTTGACGGTCATGATCCAGAGATCCTTCACAGAATTGCTCTATAACCAGTTCTCCATTTATCTTCAGACATCTTGTGAAAAGATGTAGAAGTGCATCATATGAGAATAGACTACACGTAAACAATGCTGTTATCTAAACCAGACTTTGATTCCTGATGTCACGATTCTTGCTGTCAGGTGCAGTATCCATTACCAGTGCTTCATTTCTTTTTTTCAAAGAGCTAAGTGTCCCTAGTAAAATTGCAATGGGCCACATCATAAGAGGATTTGATATTTTCTTCATAACAATAAAAACTTTTGTAGATATCTGGTTTGTTTTTTTTTTTATTTTATTTTTTCTATAACATGTATTTCCATGTTGCAGTTAGGGAAGACCTGAGCTTCTGTCACTTTGGTGAGTTTCTAGTATCACCACGATACTTGAACATACTTTATGGCATTTAGTGTGTAAATTTGCTGACTTTGCAGTGGCTCACGTGTCATAATGATCTTCGTGCTGAAGCTAACACAGGCACTACGCTCCCAAATGTAGCACAGTAAAGGGATGATGATTATTTTCTTTCTCCTCTCAAGTACCTGGTGAAGTCAAGTTCTCACAGACTAGCACAGGCCAACTACTTTCTGAAGGCACGTGGTCTACTTTGCCTGTTGCTATGAGTAGGTGAGTACTGTGCTCTTCCCATCTCTTGTGACATGATGACAGAATCTTTGTCTTGTAACTCTGCCCAGAGGATGCTAAAAGAAAAAATGCTGGTGGTGTCTCTCTTTTATTCTCTTTTACAAAGCTTGCTTCCTAAAAAGTTATCCCTATCCCTCTCTCATTTTAAATGATCACATGTGTTTTGTTACGGTTCCTGAAATACATCATGATTGTCAAAAGGAGTGAGTCCTGCCGTGAGAACTGTGTCCTGCCACAGCTTAGTCTGTCCATATGGCATAGAATCGTCTGATCTACAGCCTGAAACATTTACATTTCTCCTAGTTACAACCTGGGAGGAACTCTGAACGCACCTGTCAGCTCTGCTGGGCTGGACTTCTGGAGCAGGTAGCAGAAGTGTCACATGGAGTTGGCACGTGAGCTGTGTTAGAGAGCAGTTTGTACATACAGAGATGTAACGTGTGCCTGTGTGCACATGCGTTTTTATTGCCAGGTGTGAAACTTGATTTTTTCTATTCTAATGCAAACTTTGGACCTCTTCATGTTTCCTTTCTGCTTTTCTTTCTGCTTTTCTTTCTTTAAATCACTGTTAAATTATAGAAATACGGAAAGCAGTACTGCAGGATATTTGGTGTTACACTCGCAGATAGCAGAGTTCCCAATTTCTGGATTTGACATTCTACTTTTTTTATCTAGCTGAAAACATTTGCTTTTGGAGACGAACGTAGTCACATTGGTATCATATGAAAGTTTAAGTATGGCAATGTTGTTAGGGTAATTCCCGGAGGTGTGTGCTGTGTCTAAAGCCAGCAGTGATCTGAAGCCTGGGTAAGAACATGTCTTTGAAAATAACATGTAAAGATAAGTGGTTTGACACAGGCTCTTTGGTGAATTCGAAATCAGGTAAAGAGCAGTAGCAGATGTCTAGTAGAAGCAGGTCTGTTGCAATGGTTTGTATCTTCTGAGGTTCTTAGTCCTCAGTGTTTGGTTTGGAGCAGGGGGGAGCGAGGGAGTCACTGAAGGCAGTAAAATAAACTGACTTCAGATCTTCACCTGCTGTTACTCAGGGGGAACGTGATGCTGTGACATCTTCCATACCTCTGTTTTGGAAGTCATCTAAGGTGACTCAGAAGAGAGACTGCTGGACTATCCACATCTAAATCTGGGGAGTGAGCAGTTGTCCTGTCTTGGGGGCAGAAGGGAAAGGAAAGTTCACTGTTAGAAATAACTTTGTCCTGGCCATGCAAAGCAATTACATCTGTTCCTGCACTCAGGCAGAGCTAGAGGAAGGACGTAAGACTGTCAGAATAACCAAAGTGGCCAGAAAAACGTTTGAGTTTTACTTAATTGTATGTGTGGTTTATTTATCTATTTACTCTTCTTTTTACTCCCTTATTTAGTACTTCAGTTCTCTCTCTCCTTTTTTGACCAATTCATAATTGGTGCAATTTATATCCCAGTTTACCTCACATTCTGAGTTTTTCTTGACGTATACCTTTCAGTTGCTGAGTAGAAGTAGATGTAAAACTGATACCAATAATGGAAAGAAGTGCTTCTCGCTGGATATAGCAATCAGTTCGGCAAACGTTTTTATAAAGAGCATCTGTATTCCTTCTGAGGTTTGGATTTCTCTGTAAATTTAAGATGTGAAGCTTTCCCCTGTGTGCTGCTGTCCTTCCTACAACAGGTAGGTCACTGCTCTTACAGCAGAGTGATCTCACTGGGAAGGGCAGGCCCAGGCTGGCAGGGGGAGACGTCCTTTGAGCAGTCACCAAGAACACTGAAGAGTAACCTGAGACAGATGGATTTTGTTGCCTTCGTGTTTTACACTCCTTTAGTGTTAGTTACTGCAAGATGAATGGCAGTAGAGGCAAGACGTTCCCCGTTGCCTCTTTCTTGTGAAAGCTATTAAGCTGCTTTTGAATGCGTCCGCATCATTCTTAGTTTGTTTTCTTTTAACTGGGGTTCGTTTCTCTCATCTCTGTGAGTTCATTACAACTGTGAGATCACTCTGTGCAAAGGCTGATTTAATACAGAGAGGTAGATCTTCAGCTGGTGTAAATCAGCCTTTAATGTTCTTGGGGTTTGACTGATTTACATCACATTATGATTCAGTCTGTACCTCCAGGCTTAAAATTTATAAGCCAAACAGTTTGTATTGCAACCATTTAACACAAAACAAATATGTTAAATCCATGGTCTCCTTGGATCCTAATTGTTGTGTAAAGTTTTTAGTTATACCTAGGCAAATGACCAGTGTTATTGAACACATACTTTTGAAGACAGATTTTAGTTCATGAGGTTCCTTTAAACTAAAGCAGCATCATGTTTGCTGCTGCATGCCTTTGTCCACTGCAGCTAATTACCAAGATGTGTGCATAAGAAAAAGCATTTCTTTTCTCGTCATCCTTCCCTGGCTGTGATTCATTCCAAGTTGCCACAATCAGGCATCACAGTTCGTTACTGCGTGAGTGAGTTTGATGTCGCAGAATCATTGTTTTCTTCTCTGTGCCTCTAGCTGAGAAGAGGAACAGACTGTAATTAGGAGGGAAGTTCTGTGGTACATCAGCACGTGCACGGTCTTAGAAATCAGCAATGATAAAGAAGAGAATACAGAAAAATATCTTTTAAATAGAATTACTAGAAGATATGATTTGTAGGTGAGGACTGAAAAAAATCATTTGAAGGTGATACTATATGAAAGATAAAAGGCAGTTTGTGCATCTAAGGTTTAGTTTATGCTAGAGAGATGAAGTAGGATTAAGGGTATTTACATCCGACTTGAATTAGCTGACAACTTGATTGCAGAATAATTTGTTGACTGATAGATACATTCAAAGACACTGAATTCCAGTGCTGAAAAAGAGCAACTCCAAATAGAAATAGTAAGAAATGTAAGAAATAGTAGCATGAGTCTCAAAATCATGTGGTATTTTCAGGTACAGTTCTGTTTCAGGGTCCCTGCTAATCCATTCACCCCGCTCCACACTGGGTTGGTGCAAGTGTTTGTGGAGTTGCGTCATAACCAGGACAACTGAAATTATTGCAGTTAGAAACAAAATTACTGTCTTTGGTGGCAAAAAGGAATGGCTGTTTTTTTCAAATCCAAATTGTTTCCCTGTGTGGCCCCACGGCAGCTATGCTGGCACCAGGGAGCAGCCCTTCGAAGAGCTGCTGCTGCCCGTGGCCTGGCTCGAGCTGGAATGGCACAAGTGTAGTCCCAGAGAGAGCTGCTGGAGGACCTCAGACTGATTACTGGGGAAAGGTTTCTGGTTTGGGTGTGGGTTTTATTTGCAGGTTTCACTTAGGAGTCACACACAGAGATGTGCAGACGTGTGGCCCTGTGGTGGGAGCTGCTCAGATCGTGACTGTGGCAGCCCTGCCCGGCGCGGGGGCTGGTGCCCAGCAGGCTGCCTTACCCTTCCCCATCCTCACCTCTCCTTTGCCCTCACTTTTAAGGTTGTTTTAAACAGTCCTGCATCATCTGTATTTTACTTGAACTACACTTTTTCCTTATGAGAGTGGATGAAGGAACTAGAGGCTTGAAAGCCAGTCGGCTTTTCCCGTGTCTAATCAGAGTATTGGATTACTGACACTACAGTGTCAGGTTTGGAACATCAGAGATTCTTAGGCTTGTTCACTGCTGTTGGGATATCATGGAGTCTCCAATATCAGTAATACAAGGAGATACACTGTGTAATAACCAGAGATTTTTTTTTTTTTTTAACACAAAATAAAAGAAATTAAACCCCAACATTGTAATTACTGCAGCATCAAAATTATAATTTTAATAGTTCAAAGTCAGTGCAAAAAATGTTTCCTATACAAAACAGCATTTCAGCCATTTTCTGCATACTATTCCGTACCCAGTTATGACATGACTACTAATGGAAATACTGTTTTTTCAAACCCCTGTGAGGATTACATTATTCTTATCAGTGTTAGATGTCCAAATACTAACTTTGAAAAATGTCAGAAGATACACACAGTGAATATGATTTAATGACACTGAGAAGCTGTAACATATTAAATGCCTGATTTTGAAGGTTTAAATTTTAAGTTTGTCTTTATTAATGCCAGTTCTTATTTAATTGACATTGGTGGTTTTTTAAACACCTTTGCCAGAAATTTTGCCAGCATTGTTGGCACATGACAGTGTCATTTAATTTTAGAAATTATATGCATTATTTTACTTTTACTTTCAAGAAAATTGTTTTCCTTGGAAAACAGCATAAAAACAAAACATAACTGAGTCATGCTAAGCCTTTTTTGGCAATTTGTAGGATCACTGGTACCCATAATAAATAACAGGAGGAAATTCTCTACTGTTTTACACACTAGCTGAAAGTTCATCAACCTATTTTCTTTTGATTCTACAAAAGTAAGGAGATAAATACTGATTTATCAGTATTATTGGGATTGTGCTACCATGTTAAGCCTTAGCAGTGCATTGAGAACTCTCAAAATGGAGTTTAGGCTAGATTCTAGACTCGGTATTTTTGTTAAGGTCATCGAATGGTTTCCATCATGCGGACTGAGACTCACCCATTTGATCTCAGTGATGGAAAGGTTGTGGCTCAATGGGCCACTCTGTGGTTTGTGTTACTGCTGTGACTCTACGAGTCTTCATTTCTTGTTTTTCTGTAAAGTCTCAGCTCTTGTGAGGAGTACCACAGGTTGCTGTTCTCTCTGTTCAGGGCAACGTCTGTTACGCCTAGAATTTTGTTGAAGCCTCACGAGTAACAAATGAGAAAATCTCAGTGTCCAATTATGTGGATGGTACTAGTGTATTATATTATACAAAATAAAAAAAAGAGGACCAAAAATTGTAATGTTAATTAGTTTCCCCAGGTGTGCACGAGGATTAGGTGTTTGTTAAGGTGTTACAAAGCAGGGGGACATGGACTGATCAGTCAAAGTATGCTCTTGATTAGAGTTCTTAGGATGTACGTTTTAACTGCTGCATCCAGTCCCAGAATTATTTGGCTCTGTTTTGTATAACATAGAGAACTTCAGCTCTCTTGTCCTTGATCTGACAGAGCCTTACAGTATCACAGTGTTAGCTGCTCCAGCACGGCGGAAGAGCGCGCGTTTCCTGAGTGTCCGACTGTAGCAGATCTGGTGCAAATCAGTAGAACTGCCTGGAAATCAAGCCATCAGTACTCCTTGCCTGCTACTACTATTTTATAGGGGTGCAAGAGGAGATGATGAAGATGACTCCGACCTGTAGTTCCGGAGTTTTTCCAGTTTTTCCAATATTCTGAATTGTAGCTGGATGACAGATGGGAGCCTGCAGAGGGGGGGAAATGAGGAAAAAGGAGGGTGCAGCAGGTATTGAACAGCAATGCAGACCGATATGAATACAAATTAACTCCAAGTTAGACCTGGGTAGGATCTTAAAAGTGACGTAGATGAACTCCATGAAAACTCGCTATATCTTTGAGTAAGGTTCTTTGAAGATCATTCTGAGATAGCGTATATATTTTTAATAATTCACAGTGAGAGCGAAGGCAGAAGTATAAAGATTTTAAAATAATTTTTCTAAGGTCAAATTAAAAGATTTCTGAGGCTCCTCAAGTAATCACACACTTATTTATTGAGGTTCTATTTAAAGCATTCCATTGTTCTCCATAAATATTCATGTTTATTTTAATAAGTGCTTTACAGATTTATTTTAATTCCACCTAAAACCCTCCAGTGGCTAGAAAACTTCAAGTCCAGGTGTACAGACAAATCTGGAATGTATTTCTAAGATGCTGTAGCAGAGTTATTAAGACTATTATTAATGACAGTTATTTTTGTTGTTGTTTTTGATTGCCGCAAGAGAACACAGAAGCTTATGGCTGAGATTATTTGAAGCAACATTCTGTTCTTTAGGGGGCTATTATTTCAATAAAAACAATGAAATCAGTTAGCATAGGTAATAAAATAATTATAGTAATTTATTTTGGCTATTAAGTGTTGAGTCCCCTTAGCTAATCATCCACTTAAAGCTGTTACTCAAAGTGCCCTGGTTGCTTTGGCCATATAGTTAAACGTTATGAATTCCTGTTCGCTGATAAATCCATCTTTTAATAAATTCCTGCTGTGCTTTTCTGCTAGTGTTAAATCTGAATGCTCTTGATGATGTAATGTATTGTTACCCAAAAGTAGTAAAGGATATTTCTTGTTGTCCTGTCAATAAGAAGAGTCGTTCCTTGGCTTGTTTGTGCCTGGTTACAGCCGTAACAGAACAACCTCCTCTTTACAGAATGGCCATATTTAATTACAGAAAGCAGAATTTGATCCTTCAGAATGTTATTGCTAAAGTACTTCTGAATAAATTAATCATTATAGATGAACTGACAACAGTCAGTCTCTGTCACGTTTAGAGAAAATACCATTTTTTTGTGTTTTAGCATCATTTCCCTTGAACTGACTCGAGAGCTGGTTTCCTCAGATAGAGGACAATAGAAAGCTACTCAGTGAGGCCTTTGTGTGACATAGCAGAATACATGTATATACGGGATATAGAATTAATATATTTATATATTATTAACTTGTCTGTAGATGTATGATGTAAAATCAATCGAAAATTAAAGAATGCTCCAAAGACTTCAGGAGATTTAGAGTCAGATTTCACAGCCGTGTCCAGCAAGAGGTATAAACGTGACCAAATCCAGGCATGCAAGTGATTCCAGGGAGCTTCACCCTCGTGTAAAGCAGTCTCCATTCCCGTTCTCTAAGTCAGAGTCTTACAAGCATAAGACAAAATGAAAAATCAGTGAAAAACTGTGTACTAGTACCAACAGTCTATTGAAGATGGTATGCACTGGTAATTTCAGCCACCTTACTACAGTGTTTTATCTCTCAGGCCACAAAAAGTGAGAGCTTCTAAAGTACTAAATCCACTCAAGGAAGAAAGCTGAATTTTGAAATAAGTGGAAAAAAGATTCCTGGATTCAGGCAGTCCAGAATGTGGTTGCTCAGATTTATGAACTTCATGATGCTCCTAAGGGTTTGGAAAGGCTGGCAACTTGTGGAAAGGTGTTTGGGATAGCAGTGCTTGGGGTTTTCTGTTTGTTTGTTTGTATTTTACCTCATAATGCTTCATAGTTGTGACTGTTTTCAAGCAGTTTCACTGTTTGGTGCTCCTGAGAAGTTCAGGGACAGTTTTTCCTTCAAGAGTCCTCTGAAACTGAGAAAAGGCATTGGCTTAGCCTGAATATTTTAAGGAAGAAAAAAGGTTATCCTCTTGTCAGGTGTGTCAAGTTTTGCACACCAATTAAATTTTAAATAATCCTCAAAAGCTGAGCAAAATCTGTGTTAGGCTATAGTAGAATTGATAAGTCATCCAAACCATTCTTTATGTCTCTGCTTTTAAATACTGACTGACTTAAAACCCAGGATATTGGGAAGATGATTATTAAGGAATTTTGATATCCATATTTCTCTCTTTTTAAAGGGATGGGTTTTGTTTTCTTTTTGGAGGGATATAAATTAACATCTTTTGGGAGATTTGGTCAGGGCAGGAGTAGGAATGTAAACTCTGCAATGCATCATTTTATTCTTTTAGGAATCACATTTTACTTAGAGTGAAGTAGCAGAAATTGTCCTCTTTCATGAAAAGGATTAAATTAAACTATGCTGCATAACATACTTTGACAATTCTTATAGAATATAATGATAAGTGTTTCCATTTAAAATGATCTTTTAAAGGAAGGCCTTTAAAATATGTTTGTTCTCTTTCTGCAGGCTTTAATGGATGAAATATCCTTTATTTTATTTGCATTTCTGACTGTTAGTACCTAATGTGGAGGTTTCTTTTTCTTTATCGTGCCTCTAAATCTATTACTTGCCTACACATCTTGGTAGAGGCAATGCCGAGGTCTCCTTTAATGTGAAAGCAAGGGAGTGGTAAGAGAACACAGTTACTGCCCCCCATGACCGAATTCTGCAATGCACAGCTTGAGATCACCTATAACATAAAAAGCAAAATAACTACATTCTTCCAATCAGCTTTGATAACCTTTATAAAGAACCTGCTGTATCATTCTTCCAGTCAAAGTCTAATAGTTGCCCATTTATAATTAATTTAATTCAAATAAGGAAGAGTTAAGAATACTTGTAAATGAAAAAAACTCTTCCAGTAATTAGTCTGCTTCAAAAATGGAAATTTAAAGTCTGATTTTATAAACATAGGTGTGATTAATGTTAGTAACTTAATTGACTTCATTTGGAATAATAAAAAGTTAAATACACAGAGTCACAGACGGTTTAGTTTGGAAGGGACATTTAAAGCCCATCCAGTCCAAACCCCCCTGCAAGGAGCAGGGACATCTCCAACCAGATCAGGTTGCTCAGAGCCCCGTCCAACCTGGCCTGGAATGTTTCCAGGGATGGGGCATCCACCACCTCTCTGGGCAACCTGGGCCAGTGTTCCACCACCCTCACTTTAAAAAATTTCTTCTTTATGTCCGGTCTGACTCTGCCTCGCTCTTATTTTAAAACCATTACCCCTTGTCCTATTGCTACAGGCCCTGCTGATGTACAAATGTTCGTGACTTTAAAATATAATCTAGTTATTGTAATAGTTTACAGAATGTCTATCATATTCTGTTATTTAATTTGTTATTTTGTTGGATAGAAACTGCAGGTTTTATTTTACTTTGCCATAACAATACAAGTGTCAAGACAAAGGTTAACCATACATTATGCCATGTTTTTCTTAAAGCCTCTGCTCTACAGATCATTTGATTACTGAGCGTCACAGCTTTCATGTGCATAAAGGAAAAAAAGCTTGAAAATGTGCTAAAAATATTTTATAGAGGAGGAATAAATAAGATGACAAAAAGTACTACTTTAGAGGTTGCACTTAGTAAAGACAGCGTCATGTTGTGAAACAGCTTGCTAATGGGGTTTGACTGCTTTTGTTCAGCAGTATTTAATCCAAGGTTCCCTTTAAATATTAGACCTTCTTCATTTTCTGTTTCGATGAATGTTGGAAATGGGAAAGGCAGTAGTAAATACAAATTTGCAGGCTGGAGAGTGTTATTGTTGTGGTCAATTTAGGGATATCACTGTATAAATTCTTACATTAAAAAGAAGAATTAGACCAAAGCACTCTAAACTGATGGTCAAACAGCACAGTTCCCATAGGCTTTTTAGCCACCATGAAGCTTTTCCTCTCTTAAAATGCAGCAAAATTTGTTCACTTAGAAGCAAGGAAAAACTTATGTAAGTGATGGATTTAACACACTGCATAACCTTTTCATTAGACAATTATGTGTTTCAGTCCATGGGATATGAAGTGTATATTTTTTGTAGTATGTTTTCAGATGTCAATGACCCAATTTCATGGAATAAAAGTCACACTGTGAATTTAAAGATCTGAAGAAAATCAATAGATGAGACATTGAAGACTCGTATATAAACTGAAAATATTTTTTTGACTTTTTTATCTCTCTTTTTTAATCTTCTTGCTGAAAGCTCAACCCAAACATCAAAAAATCATTGAAAAACTTGGATAATAATTACTAGAGTCTTGGATTTTTCATTAAAGAGCTTTTGTGTCCTAGCAGTATTTGAAGTCCTAATCCACTGGGTACAATACCTCTGGGTAAGACACCAGTAACGTAAGAGAGAGTTAATCCATTGAGCAGTAAAAATTATTGCTCTACATCAGTTTTGAAAATCTTCTCTTAACTTCATGATCAATAAAACCCAAATTGTACAGACACAATACTTGTTAAACTAATTAGAGTAATTAACAAAATTACATTAATAATTACATATGCAGGCCTTTGGTGTTTGGTGTAGGGGAGACATTTTCACAAACCTACTTTTCACTAGTGCCTTCATAAAGATTAAAGAACTTAAACTATCCAGTAAAATGCTTCCCCCCCGTGTAATTCCCATGCATGTGTGCAAAGCAATCCCCTTGTTCCTGTCCATTTCTTACCTGTCTTTCAGATTTGAAAGTTCGGTTTTGGACACTTGAAGTTTTTTTTTTTTAAGAGTAAGCTGCATTCTCAGAAGTGCGTGATTAGAAATGGAAACTCACGTCTCTCAGACTGGGTCACGATGCGCACTCATTTTATGTACTCCAGCAGGTTTAATCTGGAAAATATGCCATTTATGAATACTGTAGTGATTGTAGAGATACAACTTTACATTCTCTGATTTTGGATTTGCAAACAGGCAGAGCTTTGGAGTTCTCTGCTTATATGCATGGATATAAACGATGAAAATCATTTTAATAGAGGAAATGAAGAATACAACAAAGAGGAACAGCAGCCCCATTTGAACTATCACAAATTTCAAGGGTGCTTATCCTGCCCCTTAGTAAGAGTAAATAATCATGTAATGTTTCTGAATGAACAAAGTATCAGAAAAAATGGCAGTTCTTAATGCAATTCAAATTTAAACAGAAAATAAAAAAAAAAAAGGAAGTCAGTGCAGGTATACAGAGTAAATGTGAAACAAATATTAATTCAGTTTGTTTCTATTCAAGAAACAGGGATTGTTAGAAGGACTGAAAGACAGATACGGATTTGTCTCAGATCAGTAATTTTATTTAGCCTTGATGAAGCAAACCCCTAGTTTATGTATGGTGTTACTAAAAAAAAAAAATCACATTTGTATGGTAATAACTCAGAAGTTGTTGATAATTTTCATCGTTGTAATTTCTTATTTTATTTTATGTCTTTATGTTAATTTACAGTTAAAAATACAAACAACAAGCAGTAGGAGAACATCTTCAGTTTACAGAAAGTCTGTGTTTCTGAAGATACGTTTGTGTTTTAATTAGATAGTGTATTTTTGTTTTAGTTGGTTGATACTGTAGTTCTCAAGTAGAATTGTGCACATAAATTGATAAGAATTCCTCTTAAGGCTATGTTCAGCTTAATGATACATGTGAGAATGATTATGCATCTGAAAAAATTGCTAACAAGGTAACTAGAAGTTAAAACTTTCTGAAAAATCAGCCATGAGTCTCAGACTGAGTTGGCAAGCATTTTGGCTCAAAAAGTTGTCTGTGCATTACTTACAATGATGGTGCATTTTTACGAAACGATTAATATTTAACTTTCAGCTCTAATGCAGTATTTTAACCATTTCCTTCATTTTATAACGTGTCATCCTGTTTTCACGTACTTCAGACAATATCTTAGAGGCCGTGTTTTTCTGGTGAAAGGCCACTGAGGATACAGACAGGTACTTAGGCTGCGTAGGAGGTCATGGTGCAAACTTTGTGGAGAACGTGGATCGCTATAAAACTGTTGCAAGATAGACACAGTTTAGTGCTGCAGATACTTCCAGCTGACAATTTATAATGCAGAACTTCACTTTGAGAGTCAAATTGTATAACGTAATAAAAAGTCGCCCTAGATTTGTAAATGCCAAGAAGAACATTGTGAGCATCAGACAAAAGTGAATAATGTTAAGTGAGGGTATCTGAGACGTCTACGTGGATGTGAGAAGTGTGACCAAGGAAGACGAAGTAACTTGGTTAAGGTCAGAGTAAGACTCGGATCTCTACTGCATCATCACTATGCTATATTTCTGATACAACATTTCCTAAATCGTATATGCCCATGTTACCCACTTTTGCTTATTCAGGTAATCTGATAAAGTCTGGATAGTTTTCAGTATTGATTGGTGTAAGCATGGCTTAATGGCAGAATCATTACTTTTTTAATCTTGGAACTGCCAGCCCTTACTATTCTCAACTGAAATTCAGTTTCTTCGATTAAGGACTGCCATTACTAATTGTTTTAAAATGTTGTTTGAATGCCTCTAGTTCAAAAAGTTTAGTTCTTCAGCAATATCTTGTAGTTCTACACTCTTAGTAATTCATTAAAACTTTATGTTCTGTGGCATAACCAAAGCCAGAAACAGGAAGCTGATATAAAATCCTGGAACAAAAGCTAGAACTTAAATTACAGCTTCCAGAAAATATTTGCCTAGTGGCTTTCTGCTCTGCTTATGATCTGCATCATTATGTCCATTCATTCTTTGCATTAAACTGATGCGTGCCTGGTGCCGACCATAACAGACTTCGCCTACCTAGCTCACATCTATTATTGCAGTTCTGGAGGAAAGGTCAGATAAGGATAATATGTCAAAAGGGTATAATTAAGATTCAGAAAGATTAATACCTGTGGTATTTAGTGAAATTGCCTTCTAGTGGAATGCTCATCTATTACTTTGATATTTAACATTTCTGCTGTTAAAATGTTAGTGCTTGTAAAAGTACAAAATTGGTGGCAGACATTTGGTTTATATACTCTTTTTATACTAAAAAAAGAACCCCATAGGAGAGGCAATCAGGTATTTATTTTCTTTTTTTTCACTTGGAATTCTTATGTGTAGGTCTTTCAGTATTTCCACCATAATATTGTATTTGGTAAGGTTATTTAAGGTATGTCAATCAGTTTGACGAATGGTGTCAATTGGAGAGGGTAGGGGAGAACATAGCAGTAACAGTACCCGAGATGTGTGGAATGGTCTCTAGTAAAATGAAAATGATACACCTGTAGGATGAAGAGGAATAAATGTTGTTTAATTCATCATGAAGAAAAAGATCTTTTTTTAACATGGTTCAGCACATACTTAATGCATAATTGAAGGCAGATGAGTAGCCTCACTGGAGTTTGTGGTATGTAGGAGCTACATTTCCTCCAACTATTCCAGCTACTACACAAAGACATAAAAGATGGCACACTTCCCAAAAAGTTCACTTAAGCTGAGAAGACTGGTGCAAACTGACACCGCAAAGTACGTAAAGTTAAAATAATAACGAGACAGGTATGAACATAACAAAGTTATAACTTTTTTTTCTTGCTCATTATGAACATTGCAAGTAGTTTTTTCTTATTCATATTACCTTTAAGTCTAAAAATATATGCACAGTACATTGCTGAAAATTACAGCAAAACAAATTTGAATGAAAATCTACACAGCTTTCCTGAATTCTTGTCCATTTTTTTTTATCTTTAGTTTCTAAAGTAAATGGAAATTTTCCTTTATTGGGAATTAGATTCTGTAAGACATTTACATGAATCATCCTTCTACAAATGGAGCTGATAATTAAGTGAGTCACAGGTAGAGACGTTCTAGATTTACTCTGTAAAACTTCTGCATGCCTTTGCTACAGGTATAACAAGTATCAAGATTTTTGAGAGCTGGCAGTACTAAATATGCCGTATTAGATGTTGTATTACACAACACATGCCAGTATTAAATTTTAAAATTCCTATTAGTGTAATGATAGGATCTTAAACCGCAATCAAGGCAAGGAAATTCAGGGCTACAACGGACATCACTGTTGAGAAAGTCATGTAAGTGTTCAGGAATGACACCCTAAAATTTCTGCAGTTCTCAGAAGAGTCATTGTTAGTGTCATGTCACTGCTTCATGGATTTAATTGTGGGTGTGTTTTATTTACAAAATTACAAGTACGTTTAGTTAAATGTCACTAACAGTGTGGGCCTGGCTGTACTTCCAGCTGAGCACAGAAGGAAATTTGGAAGGTTCAGCATAATTCCCTTTTAAAAGAGCTTTCACTAGCTGTCTTCCAGAACTTTGGGAATGTCTTTGTACTCAGTTATCATGTAGGAAAATAATTTCTTAATTTATTGGTAGAGTTTTAATTCTTAAATTGAGAAGAACCGTTCAGCTGTCTAAATCTGAAACACAACTTTTTATTTCTTTTCTACTTCTGGAAGTTTTGTAAAGGTATGACAATCACCACACATAAGCACATCATAAGCCACAACACCACATTTAGTGAACAGCTAAGACTAGATGAGGTGCTGTAGGAATTCAGAAGACATCATGTGTAGGAATTGTTTTATAAGTACATGATTTAGGTTACTGGAAGTTTCACTGTGTAAATCTGATGGTTGAAAGTTACGTGATAAGTTCTTTTCTGATCATTGAAAACAATTGTGAAATCAGGAACCAAAACAATTACTTTCATGTCTTGTAAGACTCTGACAAAGCTCATAACTTTGTATTCACGTAAAAGACAAGGTTATCCCTCAGGCTGTTGTGAGAGAAATGTGCTGTTTACAGCAAGTGTGCTGTAAAGACTCAGGGTCCAGAAATATGGGTGGGATTTTTTCATATTTAAGTACATACTGCTCCAGAGTCTGCTGAAATGATTCATGTAAGAGGCTGAGGGATCACACCCCAAGATTTTTTGTGTTCTCTGTAAATCCTTTGTATGTTGCATTCTAGACTACTAGGTTGTTTTTTTTTTCCTGTATCTGCAGATAGATCTCACTGTAATCTGCAAGTCTTCTCTACGTATTAGGAATTGCAGTTTAACCTAAGAAGTGCTCCCACTGCTGCTGAGTGTTCACCTGTGCTTTGAAAGCAGAGGATATTTATGGCTGCCGGCGGCCCCACAGCCGCCACTTCCGCAGGGGGCTGACTGAGCCCCCCATTGAAATGTCACGTCTCGTGTAAAATTTGCCATTAAGCAACAGTATGTTGTTTGGGAACTGTTAGACATTGCTGTGTTTAAAATGCATGGTAATTACTTATTCATCTTGTGTGGCTTACTGGGAGAAAGTCACGGGAAGGAAATGAGTATTAAGGTCTGAAAGGAACGAGAGAGGGTAAGCTGGGAAATGGGAGAGATGGAAAATTGATTGGAATAAATGCAGGTGTGTTGTTTGGTATTCACGCAGCTGGATGTAATGGAGTGTTGTGACTACAGAGACTTAAATGGGGATCACAGCTAAGCAGGGTACAAGAAGTGGGAAAATATTGAGGGAGTGGATGGGCTGAGGCATCAGCTATGGCTGGAAAGGGCCAAGGCAATCATTAGAGTTCCAAGTACACTTGATGCGACGGGTGCTAAAGATACAGGGAAGGTTCAAGGATTTGCAGCCATTCTTGCTGCCATTTACAGTAGTGATTATGGAGCAGAAGGGAGATATGAGGATGGGGCCATAGCCTGGAAGCTGTTCGGGACTCTGCATTACCCCATGGGTATTAAAAAAGCCAGACATGCCTTTTTCTTTCTGCAGTTGGCCAGAAAAAAATGTTGGACCCGAACCTTTCTGTTATAGACCTAAGTAGCACCATGCTGCTCTGGAACTGCCAAATGCCTACAGTAGAGCAAGTGATTAAAGACCTTGTTGAATTTTACTGTAATTTGTCAGCGTCTGCTGGAAAAACATAAATGTCCAGTGTCATAAATGGCTCATTTAAAAAAGTAAAATAGACTGGACAAAGCAATTGAAACAGAAAAAAATTAAGATTATTTCATTCAGTCTTTACTTCGGCAGAATTCCAATGAAGTGGGCAGTTCAGTAGGGATTGAGAAGGAAGCAAAAAAATTCTTTAGTAAATTTGATCTCTCTGAAAAATAGCTAAAATAGACATTGAACCTGAGTTTTTAATTGCTAGGTATTTGCAGAATGCTAGTAAGTTCTGTAAGTACACCTGCCTGGATAATGGATTTTTTTACCACAACCCCCCCACTGTTAAGCAGAAACAAGAAACAGACATACTATCCCATGCGTCTTACCCATTCACAATCACATACGTGTCACCACGCACACCTAGGTTTTCTAAGTCTGCAGCGATTGCTCGTTGAATTACTTGAGTACTTGCTGGTTTCCCATTGCCTGTGCCATCTACTTAATTAACTAGTTGTGTCTCTTAACTTGTTATCACCTTTTTTTTTTTTTTTTTTTTTTTTTTTTTTTTTTTTTTTTGTGGCAACAAAGGCAGTTGCACTGAAGACTTAAGAAGCATGCAGAGGATTTTTGTCACTCATGAAAGCATGATTTGCCTTTGTAAACTGCAGGTATCAAAGCAGCTTTTCTGTTCTGTTTGGACACACTGTGTAGTAACAGGGGGATGAGAGGCAGCTGTGCTTCAGACTGCATGAAGTAATTTGCAGACACATTTTAATTGCCTTTTAGAGAGCATGAAGGAGTTCCAAATAGTCTAATGAGTTCCAGCAAACACCTGTGAAATGCTTTTAGACCACCATGTAAAACAGAAATTAAGAAATAAAGCACCAATCTAGCACGTATATTCTAGTGGAGGTTAGAGAGGAAAAATATATTTAGTTAAGTACTCACTACATTGTCTAAGACAAAAATGAAGAAAACAAGAAACCATTCTATATTTTCATACCAACAAGAACTTAAAGAGACAAACATGAGCAAATGGTCTTTGTGGAACAGTTAATATAGGAGCCTTAGGGGCAGAGACTTGTTTGAGGTTGCATTATAAATAGTCCCAATGTATAAATGTATTTTTAATGATTATGTTGTAACTCAGCAAAGTAATTATGGTCAGTCCTAACTTCAAGTGTATGGGGCTGAACCCACTTATATCAGAGGTGTTCTTCAGTGCTTTTGCTCCCTTGGGCTTAAAAATAACAGCGGAATCTCATTGAAAGGTTCTGCAAATGATTTAACGTGAACTATGTTTGTGCATATGTAGTGTTCAGTATAAATTTATTTTTGTTGGAATTGTGAATTGCAGACCTCTGAAGATAGTGAACTTATTGTTTATCTTTAGTATTTAACTGTTCAATGGAAATAGTACCTGAAATCCACGTTGAGGCTGATCCTTGAGGTGGAGCCTCAGGTAGCAGAAATTATTCAACCCCGTTATGCTTCAGCTCTGTAAAATGCAATTTATCATCCCTTCAAGAATGCCATGAGATTTTGAATGTGCAAACACAAGAGCTTTTTCGAAATAGATTGCTCAGAGAAAACGTTCAGAAATTTAGAAAAATGGTTTCAAACCCAATACACCTGTAAGCTATATGGAAGGTAGACATTGTAGACATAGTGTGGTGCCTTGTTTTTCAAAATCTATACTGGAAGGATTTGCAGAAGAAATATTTCTAAAATTTATTTCTTTGGCGTTTTAAAAACGCCTTTAAAAATGCCTAACAGTAACTGCCTTTTTGCCTTCAAGAAACCCAGCAAGTTGATGAAAGCTATGCAAGTTGTACATTAACTATACAGAAGAAGAATATCAATTTGACAAGGAAAAGTGTATGTTTGACATTCTGCATTTCATCATTTGAACTTGCAATACTGATTTGTGGCATGCAATAATGTTGTCTTAGGCCTCTTTGGAAATGTTACAGTTCTCAAATGATTAGAACGTTGAATGTTTGGCTTTGCAGAGAAAGGAAGGAAAGTTTGCTGTTTGAGTGACGTGAATGAAATGACAGCTCATCTCTAGAATAAGACATTGTGCTGGGAGGCTGCTGTATCATTACTTCCTTAGCAATGAAAAGTTCCATTAAAAATAATCTCTATTGCAGGCTTTGTCGTAACGTATATTCTTCCTCACTGGTAAGGAAAAACTGTTTAGAATATATAAGTTGAAGGAAAGATTTTAAATGTGCGATGCATGCTGTTGCTTAGAAGAGAGACAAAATTGAGGGAGGAAGTGTAGAATACCCATTCCTCTCCTCTGATTAATCCTTCAGGATTAAGAGTTTCCTCTTTTATTCAGATGAAATTCAGACACGAGTAGGAGATAAATTAATCTGTTTTTCATTTCTGACACAATAAAGGCAGACTTGAGGAAAAAACATTTTGCTATACTGTAATGTACTATAATGTACAAATTATACAGTAGCTTAGATCTGGATCCTTTTGTGCAAGGACTAAAGGGGTACAATAGATGGCATCGAGGAAGCAGCAAGGCAGGGGTGAAGTGGCGTTGTGACAGTCAGCGTGTTAGGGAATTGGCCGCACAACGTAAAGAACTGCCAGATAAAGCCGTGGGGTAATCCAGAAGTCTCGGGATGGCACAGCAGCATGTGGTGATGTGAGAACTGAATTAAAGACATTACATATTAACTACTGAGCAATCACTATCACTAAAATTATTAACAGCAACAAATACTGCAGTATCGAGAATCCCTTATGATCCCTTATGAAACCATAGAAACTGAAGGTGAGCATCCACACATCAGGCATCAAGACTTGCAGTAAACCTAAGAACAGCCTAGCAAGAGTATGAATTGCTTTCAGAAGTAAAAAGCCACATCCTGTTTTGCATATAGAAAGATCTCTAAATATAAGAATGAGCAATGATTTTTGTTTTTGTGGAATCACAAAAATATCTGCATTGGCCATTGGCCGTTGATTAGAAGTGCAGGAGCCCTGCATTCATTCAAAGGTATTTAAGAACAAGAAGTTTTTCAATTATAATCAGCTCAAAGAATCTCAATGGAAAAAAAAAAATTAAAATGCTGTTTTATTGAAAACTCAATGTTTTGTACTGAGTAATTATTTTGTGAAATCTTGAAAGGGAACAGTTAATCTGAATCACTTAAATTCCATTTAATTTCAGTATCAAAACGTCTTATTTTTCTGGTAATATTTCAATATATTTTGTTTTGTTTGTTAATACAAATATTCATTTAATATTATTTATCCTATTTTATATTATAATACTTCCAAGTTATTTCTACTCAGGATTTGAATCCTTTGATAAAGTTGATCTAAACCTGGTTTCTTTAAGGTTTTGGGGAAAATACTGTCAGCGATTTAATCATGAAGTCCACACTGAGCAGTGTGGAAGTTGCACGTGGTACAGTAATGCAGTAATACAGATCTGCCTGAGAACATTGCCAGTTCTTTAAGTGAAGGCTTTGTAAGGTATGTTCCAGGTACTTTAAAAACAGGAAACATTGCTAGAAATAATAACAATAGGGGTTAATATTTATATACTCATTCTATCCGTATCCATCTCAGCTTCATTTTTCTTTCATTTTTTTTCTCCTTACTTTATCTGTTTTTTTTTCCCTCTCCTTCCTTCCTCCTCTGTGCTTTAAAAAGATCCTCATGTATGAAGCCTGTTCTCTCTGTTCTTGTTTAAGAATTGAGGAACCGTTAGGAGAGATTCCTCTCTTTCATCCATACATTTCTTTTGTTTACCCTTTCCTTCTTCTCTGGCGTGCCTGAACATTTTTCACCGCCTTCCCTTTAGGTTTTGTGAAGCATCACAGCACACTTTGCTCCAGCCATATCTCTTTATATTTTAAAGAATTTTCACCCTGTTGCTCTTACACACTTTTTAAAAGGCTAAGCACTGTGCAGATGTTAAAGATCAATCGAAACATTTTTCATAATTTCATTATAACATTATTCTAATTCCAAAGATAAAGAAGCCTTACTTTCCCACATAAGGAAACTGAAGCAGGGTGAGATTAAGTTTCAGTTTTAAAATTTCTGTCACTTTGGCATAGGCCATATAAGACATTTTTAGTATGACTTTTAAAAATATTTAAAATGTACTCATCCTATTGATTTGTGTTAGAGGTGTGCCTAATCATCAACTCTGGGAATTAGGCTTTCACTTGCTGTCTGTCACAATCAAAACATGTTTTTGAAGAACTGGTCTGAAATGGCATAACCCTTGTGCATAAAAACTGTTCCACATGTGCCAAGGTAAATGCCTTCTGATAGGTTTTATTTTCATTCTGCCCTTCTGGATGGTTCTTGAAGAGAGGAATGTGTCTTGCTTGCATAGGCTTGCTCAACATCCCATGGTGGTGGGGGGTCTGGCTGAAGGGTAATCCTGGGATTCTGCAGAAACTCGGATCTACAGGATTCATGGCAGGGACAGCATGTAGGAAATCTGTAAGGATAAGGTGATTAACTTTTGATTTCAAAGGCGGCCCTTATCACTTGTGAAGTACTTGAGATAGGCAGTATTGTGAGGTAGTTACACTCTGCTTGACTGAAACTAATTGTTTAAATAAATACACTTTTTTTTTTTTTGCAGTAGTATCTTTTAGAATCAAGTGATCTATCTCATTATAATCATAAATCTAGTTGATCTAGACACAGCATACTCTATATTTGCATCCTTCAATAGGATATAAATACTTGAGATGTAACAGTGTGTAATTCCAAATGGTTACAACACAGTCCAGAGGTTTGTATACCTCCAGTGGGAGTACAGGAAAAAGCATCTGTTAGAATCCAAACTGTATCGTTCTTTACAAATTGTTTGTTAGGGATGACATTTCTAATTGTGGTTTGCTGTGGTTCAATCATCTAACTTGAAAAAAAATTTAACGTGTTTTTCTATTAACAGCCACTTCTATCACAAACATGCATAATATTGATAATTATATTTTACAGTGTGAACCCTCTTTCTACTTTTTTTTTTTTTAAATGTACTGTCATTCAGAAGAACAAAATACATTTTCCTAAATTCTTTTAGTGAGAGCAGAAGAAAGGTAGAGCAAATGCTTAGAGAGGTTTCACATTTTTATAATAAGGATTGCTTTTTACCTCTGCATGAAATGTTAAAAGCTGTAGTACGAGTATAGCTGAACCATAAAGCAAGGTGAATTTTATTTTATTCAAGGTAGAAAATTTGAGCTTTCTAAATTGCACAGGTAATATTGTAATAAGTTTGTTAAAATATTTCACTGTAGTGTTTGAACTGGAGTCAGAGCTCTGCTGCTGGCCTTCCACCCTCAGACTTTTGGAATATATCATCAAGAATTTACAAATAACTAAGCCAAAACAAAATACAGCCTTACATTGTCCAGAACAGGAGCCTCGTACTCGTATGGTCTTTATCTGTATAAAATAAGCTGTCCACAGATAGTCCTCTACCCACCATTGATTACCTAATTACACAATCACTCCATCAGTAAATCAGCACAACATCTGTGACCCTCCATGTCACTGCAGTAGCCCCTCTGATTCCCCAGGAGCTTTACCGAGGCAGTTTTGCTGACATAATATATTCATTATCCATTAGATCTGGCACACGCTCTGCAGTGCTCAATTACAACACAATCGAGCAGAGGGCCTGGTGTCAGCCGATGTAATGACTTTCTGATTATCTGTCTTTAAATGATGAATGAAATGAAAATGTACTATTCAAACCAAATGTAAGATTGCTAAAGATGCTAAATGAAAATTTTACATATACATTTTATGGGAAGAGGGATGAGGTTAGAGGGTAAGGGTTTGCCTTACGTTCCAAAATAAAAAGGTAGAAATCTTTTCTTAAACCACTGTAAAAGCATCTGGTGGAACGATGCTGCCTTCAAAGTTGTGGTCTTGTGCCCACACATTTTCTGACCGTCTCAGATATTTTCAGTCTCTCAATAATTCATTAGAAGTATTTAAATTACAATGATTTTTTTCAGTAAATTTCATCTTCTCCTTTTTTATGTAAGAGACTTAGTTGCTTGAGTTAACTTTGTGTGTAATAATGCTTCTTCAGACTAACGTTGATTATAATAGAGAGCTTTATTAATGAGTCACAACTTCACGCATTTTTAAATATGAATTATGGGGGAATAAATGCCCTACATGGTTTCACTTTGAAATACATTTCTGTGTGGAACTCTCTATTTTCTAGCTTATTGTTAAACAAGTGTTTGGGAGCAACAATCCTGGCCTCCATTTTATCTTCCGATAAGAAAAAAAATGTTCATGTTGTGCAATGCCAATCTGTAAAACCTTACATAACGAACGATATATATCACTGCCAGATGTGGTATCTTACATCATTTCTTAAAATCACAACTTTAAAGAGCCTGTAACTGAGTCTCAAAGAGTAGGCTGTTATCTCACAGAGTAAACACAACATATCAATATGGGGAGTAATATTTTAACTGAATAATATCCTTCTGAGTAGACTAAAACAAAATGAGATATTTCAGGATGTGCCAGGCTTAGAAATAGTTGAGAGATTCATAAACATTCTGCTGTTCAAATAATTATGAAGCAGATGTTTGATGGTACAGTCATATCTGTGTCTGTTTACATCTTAAGTTATTTTAGTTATAATTGAAAATCCCATAAAGCCACACGTTGGAGCACTTTTTGAATCTGATTTAAGTTTTAGCTTCCCATTTTACACTCTTAAGCTGAATATTTCAAGCTTTGGAGTGGTGTGCAGCTTTCCTGGGAAATGTATTTCTGACTTTTCAGCCACTCTATGACTGGTTGTAGGCCTAATTTTTTGCCAGATACCATCATGGAACTTACGCGAGACTTTTACAGTTCATCGAGATATGTATATCAGCATCCTGATATCTCCGTTCTAGTACTGCTTTTAATACAAAATTATTTTGACCTAACACAAACTATGAACAAATGAATTTTATAGCTTGTAAACCTTGTGTGTGTATTCTGAGCACAAATTACATGAGTAATAAATACAATTGCAATACATTATTCTATACTGAATGAAAACAAAGAAAGGCAGTGACAACCTCTACTCTGCTCTGGGGAGACCCCACCTGCAGTACTGTGTCCAGCTCTGGAGTCCCCAACATAAGAAGGACATGGACCAGTTGGAGAGGATCCAGAGGAGGCCACAAAGATGATCAGAGGGCTGGAGCACCTCTCCTCTTCTCCAGGCTGAGAGAGTTGGGGCTGTTCAGCCTGGAGAAGAGGAGGCTCTGGGGAGACCTGATAGCGGCCTTCCAGTACCTCAAGGGGGCTGCAGGAAAGATGGGGAGAGGCTGTTCAGCAGGGCCTGTTGTGATAGGACGAGGGGTAATGGGTTTAAAATAGAGGGAGGTAGATTCAGACTGGACTTAAGGAAAAATTTTTTTACCCTGAGGGTGGTGAAATACTGGCCCAGGTTGCCCAGAGAGGTGGTGGATGCCCCATCCCTGGAAACATTCCAGGCCAGGCTGGATGAGGCTCTGAGCAACCTGATCTGGTTGGAGATGTCCCTGCTCCTTGCAGGGGGGTTGGACTAGATGACCTTTGAAGGTCCCTTCCAACCCAAACCATTCTATAATTCTATAACCCTCTGGAATTCATAAGATATCCAGTTCAGTTATAAACTTGATGCTGCACATCAGCTGAAATAAATTTGTTTTTACAAATATTCTCCTATTTGGGGAGCTTGAGGAAAGGAAGCAAAAGCAATGTGGGTACCTTACTAGTGCTTCATGATTTATGACAGATTTACGATTAAACTTTAGATGGAAATGAAGCTGAGTTGACAGTGTCATCTCTAAAGGAAAAACTACCCAAAGATTTTATTGCACTCAGATGTGTATTTGGGGTTGAGTCAGCCCTTTCTAGAAGCAGGAGCATTGAAAAGATTTGTAGTCCCTTAACTTCTTTGGAAACTTCTATATTCTCGGGGCCACAGGATCTCATTTTGAATAGATATTTAAGCTTTCTGGTCAAAACCAGAGAAATATGCCAGCATAACATGAGATAGAGAGATGCTGTCAACAGAGAGAGGGACACTCTGCCTTTACAAATACATTAGTTTAATCTAAACCAAGGGGCAAATTTGCTTGGGGCTGGTCTCAGAAATCCAGATTGATCTTATAACCTTGTGAAAGGAAATTGGGAATCTATTATATAAGAGACCTGCTGGTGAAATAATTTTATCAAATACTTTACTATTGTTCATACTGTTCATACGATTTTATTGATCATCATAGGACCATTCTGTGCCCCTTTGATTTTAGCTTTTAAAAAAATCAAAGGCTGATATTTTTAAAGACAGTAAATTATTTTAGTCAAATTCTTTTGTCAGATGGCAAATAAAATGTCTGTGTGCAAACATTTACTGCTTTTGAATGATAAAGATGTTTCCATCTTTTTTCCATCAGTACAGTCCCATCCTCCACTCTAAAAACTAAAATAAAAAAAAAAAAATTCCCATAATTTAATATTTTCACTTGGCTGTAGAACCCAAAACATATGAAAAGTTGAAATATTTGACAAGTGATTCTTGTTTTCTTAGTTTACTTTCTTCACTCTTTCCTCATTGGGTATAATCCTCAGCATCTCTGAAGATTCAGCATATCAGGTAACAAAGCTGGAGTGCAAACCCTAGGCTGTTCTTAAATAGAGGAGAGACATGACCTCTGGAAGAATAATACAATTTAGTGCTGCTCCACTGGATTTACTCCTGTTTGTGCTTGTTAGTGTTAGAAGGTAAAAAGCCAGACAGCAAGGATATTTTTAAAAAAGTGTGAGGAAAATCAAATAAAGGTAAATGCTTGGAAAGTGGGTAATTTTATGACTTGCATATTAGGTAATAAAAATTGCGACTTTAAAACTAATTGGCATAAATACACATACTAAAATAGTTATGAACTTATATTGCAGGCTAAATATAGTATCTTACTGTTTCCTCTGTAAATTGGGTGCTGATCTTCTGTGAAATAACTCTAGAGAATCTCATGAACAACATATAGTTATTATTTGTTAGTATTTTAATGTGAGAGAATTAGGGAGAATACATGTGAGAATTTTACTTTTCCAAGCAATTTCTTTCCTCACTTTTCCTTTTTTTCCTCCTTTCCATTTCACACTAGAGCTTTTCCACACTGGGTCAAGGTGCTCTCCCAGGATGCCAGGCCCTCTGATGCCCACCCTCTGTGCCGGCGTACAGCAGTGATACGTGTGATAGCTAACTTCCACGGAGCGAGGTCGTGATGTGTAGTGTACATGCTAATCTCACTGTAAACCCCAAGGGGTTTTGCAGCTCTGGGGAATTAACGGATACAGCCTGAAGCAGTACATTTCTGCCCTCCAGGTCCTGACACTATACCCACAAAGGAGCTCAAGATGTCACCTTTGTTTTAAAGGAAGGTGTCTCATGCTTGGATTTATCCTAGCCTGGGATACAGCTCCCCTTGGATTTTGAATTACCTCCAGTGATTTACAGCTCGTGCTGAAAGGGTCTATTATATTCCCAGGCTTTGTTAGGGGCGTAGGCGGAATGATTTAAGATGGTGGTTATCAGAGGTTATTGTGTTGTCTGGAAAACGTTAGGAGTTTCCTGCTTCTGTTTCCCACTCATGTCGTTTTCTCAGCCTTTATGTGCAGGGCATACAGACTAAGCTTTCTGGGAAGGGCGAAAAAAACAAAAAGAAAACCATTGTGGCAACCAAGTAGAAACCAGACTAATCTTTCAGTGGTCAGTTGTTATTTCCCTCTGTTTTAGTAGAAATGGACTACATATATATTTTCTTATCACCTCATAACCACCTTCTAATGTCTTCTGACATGGGATGCTGTGCAGTTAGGCTGAGAAGCACAATCTTAAGGACAGTCTGGAAAGCTTAACACACCTGCTTTCCATATCAACTAGAGCTTCTCAAAGATACTGGGGTCTAAAAAGCTTTTTTACTCCCTCACAGTAGTTGGAACACATATATATCCATTTAAGTGACATGAGACCTCATGTGCTAGCCCTTTTGTTGTGCTTGCTAGTGATACAAGAATATTTCTGCAATTAAAAGCTGCAACTCTAAGGCCCTGATCTTTGATAGAGTAGCCATGTCCACGTCACAGATCTATGTTGTGGGCGTATTTTAGGTACCTGGAAAAGTGCATGGGTGCTTACCGAAGAAGTTGTAGGTTTCTACTGAAATATATATGGGAAATGTTGGGAAACAACCAGGCTTTTAGTTGGAAAACTTATATTGCTAGTAATGGCAAATAGTTTCAAGTCTCTTAACAAAAAATACCATTTTAATCTCAAACCTCTTGCAACACTGATCAGTGATTTAAATATTCAACAACTCAAAGGGCAATTTTTTTGCAAGCAATGTATTTGGAGGTTTTTTGTGTGCATTGTTAATAGCTGTTCTCCGCTATCGGCACAGTTCAAAACCAGGTTTAAAACAGTGTGCCTGGGAGTCTAACCTTTTCTTTCATTTTCATATTTGATCACTGGTTTGCCTCCATTAAATGACAAAGACAAGTGGGCCAAATGAAGTCTTCTGGTTTCAGTTACAATCTTTTAATAACAATGCCTTCTAAATTGATAAATACAGGAACCACAACGTGTCTCAGTAGCTTACAAAACAAAGTTGCCTCTCTGTTGTCAATGTAGCAGAGATTCCAGCCTCTCTCACTTGGTTGTCAGGTTTTGATTGACAATGATTTTCCTACAGTTTTCCCCTGCTTCAAAATACCATGGGAAGGATATTACGCATTCCCAACCTGTCAGCTTTGGCTGCCGTACAGAGTGTTCAATTACACTCTAATCGAATAGCTGCCCAATGTAGGCCACATAATGACTTCCTGATTATCTGACTTTAAATGATAAATGAAATGAATATGTAACATTCTTTTCAAATACAGGGTAGTCACTGAGCCAAATAAAAACTGATTTTGTGCCCTTTTTTCGGGGAAAAAAAAAAAAAAAAGTAATTCTATTTAACAGTTGTTCTGTTGCTTGTTTTGCCTTCATTAAAGTAGACACAGAATGAGTTATCTAGATAAACATTAGTCTTCATTTTTGTTTTCAAACAGATGCTGAAGGTGTTAAACAGTGTTTAGATTGTTCTACTTCCTTTCGTTACATTGACTTGTTATAAAAAGCAAGGTCAGATTTAGATGATAAGTTTCTATTGGGAATATTTCGATACATACTGGCACTGCAACAAGTCTGTTTTGAGTAATGTATTATACAGACAACATTAAGGACTGAATAAATTATTTAGCGGTGATAGTGCTAGATGTTTTTTATTTCCAGTCTGTGGTATTAGTACTAAGCAACGAATATGGCATTTGAAGTCAAATAAACCTCTGCTATCTCAATGGACTAGCATGCATTTGTTATGCCAAAGTCAGAGCACAGTCTCGTAATGATCTTTCAAAGGCTTGTTGGGGAGATTCTCCAGCCTCTTTACCCAACAGCCTGTGATGGGCACTTTTCTTGAAGCAGTTCTGCTTCATTTTAGGTATGATTGTGCTAAAGCGATCTGTGAAAAGTTGCTGTGATACAAAGACCTAAGATAAAGCAGCTCATGATTTTTTCACACATTAGCCTGATTCTTGTGGCTTCTAAACCACTAGGAATATCATGTGATGTAATAGATTAGAAGAACACCTATGGTGAAGTTCAACTCATTTTGAACTTTATTAATTGGCTAAAGCACTGGCAGTCCAGGACCAGCTCCTAGATGAAAGATGTACTTTGACCCCATTATGAGCAATCCATCCCTGAACTTAGCTCCTGAACTATTTTTTTTCCAGTTTTCAGCATAACGTGAAGATACAATAGCCATGTAAAATTCTCCAACTTGGCTGCAGCAGAACTGTCTTTCCACTGTATTCTTTTTGCCATTATTATTCTTCTCATTAGATAGATCATGGCTGGGAGTAGGATCTCAAGGTCAATTGTTTGTTGAAAATGCTCTAGTGATTGAAATATTTGAGAGAAAAATCCCCTCTTCACAAGGCAGCATTTTGGGAATGACCCTCTCCCCTCAGGACTAAATCCTTTTCCTGGTGAAGTTGATGAAAATCATGTAATGGGGAGATTGACAATGAGCCAGTCATGAATGTGTGCTGAGACACATCATGTACATGTATGTCAGGTCACGGGACAGAGGAAGGGTCCATACAAACACACCCCCTGCCCTGTGTTTCAGTTCCAGGTGCCAAGCATGAAAAATCAGGTTGACCTGATCAGCAGATGATTTTCACAAAGCAGCAGGTCTACTTTTGAAATTTCTCCTATATGTTTATGTTGTCACCTCAAGAACTGTCACCTAAAGTTTGCATTTCAGCAGGTAATGGATGCATTTTGCATGTTTTAAAATGTTAGAACATAGTTTTTGCACTATTACATCTTTATATCAGGAGAGGAGCTCTGACTTGAGGAGGAATGCGTTCTGGCAGGGAAGAGTTAGTGACCATTTCTGTAGTGCTTTTGAGGGTAGGTAAGAGAGGAGTGGGCCGGGAGAATCTGGTCAGCAGATGAAATAGCACTAAGGAGACATTTCAGAAAGTGGGCAGAGAGTCTACAGAAGCAGGCAGCGACTTTATCAAGTGAAAAACCTATCAATTTGAGATGATAGCCCAGATCAGCTTAACTTTAAGTAGCAAAAGTGCCTTCCTGTGTTGTTCAGTCCTGTCAGAGTGTGCTTCATGTAGCTTTAGACTCAGCTGTATTCTCTTAATTTTTACCCACTTATTCTCCTTATTCTTTTTCTTGTGGCTGTTAATATGTTTTACCGAATTTGATATTTGAATTACCTTAAGAAAACTATTCAAGATTTGAAAACAGGGTATTCTTGTGGTTTATGAGATTGTGATTCAGGAGATCAAAACTCCTGTTTTAATTGTTTCTCCTGTGTTACAGAGTGACTTGAAAGGAACTGAAGTGATTTTTTAGGTATTAAATAACGTATATTTTGTAATGAAATAAAAATGTCTTGGATCCTGGAAGGACATGAGGTTTCCAATTGAACTTCTTGGTGCTACATTATAACACTCTTCTAACTACTATCTCACAGTTGGAACACACAACAGAAGTAAAACTAAGGGTACCTGAGCTCTTACACAGTTAAAGTACTTTCAGTTGCCTAAGTTCTCTTGATTTCATACTGCTGTGCTTGTGATTCTTTAAATTAGCTACAGCTGAGCTGGCTGCAGCTAATGGATAGTTGCTGTGAGCATGGTTATTTCCTTAGTAGATCTGAAGCGAGATGGAGGATATTTCTGTTTTCTGATTAGGTAAGGTAGTATTTTTATATAGAAAAAAACAGATTTAATTGATTAAAAGTGTCTTCTTCCTATTTTCTTTCTTCTCCTTTCTCTTTTTTTTTTTTCCCTGCATTAATTGTTGTTATTCCAAACTGAAGTAATTATAGAGTATGTCAGTACTGCTGCAATGATAATTCTTAGTTCTTATGTAGCCTGGCCAGTTCTTTGTTCCTAACCCCCTGCACTTCAGTACACTCAGCTACCTGTGTATTTGCCCTGAGGTTGTGTTGTTGTTGTTGTGCCCTTTTTTCTCTAACAGATAAAGTGCATTTCTGTGTAGCTGCTGTGTTAATTTTGGCAGTGCTTGAGCTGCCTACTTAGAAGTGATGTCTCTATGTCACAGTACTGCAGGCAAACTTTCTCTTACTCTCTTGAATTCGTAAATAAGAAAGAAATGTTTTCTCTGTGGTTTAAAAGGTATTTTGAAAAACCTAAATAACGCAAAATTAAGAAGAGAGAAAGCTAATTCAGGTGGTTCTTAGTTCATCTATTGTAAACACTTCTTTACTAAGAGCATTCTCAAAGCAAGAAAGACTATAAATGTAATTCTGAGAAATATGTTTATTAAACAGTTGAGGGGAAGAGGAAATCGATCCAAAATGTGTTCTGTCTTATTTTGAAAGTTGCTGTGGGAGGAATGTGCCAGTATGTTTTGCCATGCTTTTATGATTCATACCTTTCCCTATCTTTTACTTTCTTTCCTCCCCATTTCTCTACGCTGTCCATATAGAGAAAAAATGATGGGCTGAGGGGCACTCTTACAGGGGTCTGAGCACTGAGGAGGGCTTCTTAGTAACCTCTGGTCACGGCATGTTAATGGTTAACTCTGCCAGAGAAGGAAATCAGACAAACAGGCAGGAGGGCGAAAGGGTGCAGACTCTTCCTAGAGCTCAGACGGAAGAATAGGTGTTCTGCCTGTTCTTCCTAGTAACAGCTTTGCTAAGAGCAACCAGGTAATCTAGTAATAGGACTTTGCTATTTCTCTAATCTAGAAGACGAAATACAAATCTGATTTAGGAAAACCACTGTATTTAGCCAGGTATCCATTTACACCTGTGTGGCTGGATGTGTCTTAAAGAGGCAAATCCAGTTAAATGAAATCTTTATGATCTGAACAGACAATAAGGTATGAGTTGTGTTGTAAAATATCCAGTTTTGAAGCTGAGGAAGACAAAGGAAAACTACTAAAACTTGATCCTTAAAGAAGAAATGAGGGAAAAAAAGGTGGCGGTAGAAAGCTTTATTAAGAAATACCTGTAACAGTCTCTCTTCCCAGCATTCTGTTACACTTCTGCAGTATAAAAACCTGTAGATAGTCCAGGAGGGTATTACCCTGATGAATTCTGTAATGCTTTATTGGACCTTAGAAAGGCTGGGTGAAGACGGCGTATAAACCATTCATCGAGTCTGGTATGAACACAAAAGCACAGAGAATTTTTTCTGAACCTCTACTTAGATTGATATGTGTGATTGGTGTGTGCTCTAATGATGTTAATCAGCTAGGCAATTTGAGTTACATATTTCATTTTTGAAACTTGATTGTGGAGGAAGCATAGTTGGTGCAGACAGAGCAGAATGGAAACATCTGTTAAGGGGAAAGATGACTTGTTGCTAATTCCCCAAAATGAGTGTGTGTTGCTCCTCAGTCATCAAGAGTGAGAGATCAAAGAGGATGATTACCTTAAGAATGACATTTGCCCTTTTATTGATTCTCTCTGAATTTGAATGAGCTAGATGAAGTATATAACTTTTTGTCTTGTCGACGTGTAGGATTCATGAATGTTGCTAGGGAGTATGTAGTGTAATGACTGATGGAGCTGTGTTGGCAAGTTGTGCATTTCTAATTCTATCAAGATTGTTTCTTCTCAGAGTCAATCCATAGAAAACTCAGGTACGAGCAGTTCTGTGAGCTTACACCAGTGGTTCTTGTGGGCTAGGAACTGGCGTGCAGCTGTTTTTCCAGCAGTTTGCAATCATTTAATTTTTCATATTTTTTTCTAGCATTATTTAATATGTAGCAACATGAAATTAATAGTGTTTGTGTGGTAGGTACACCAAGTCTTGTGCATTCTGAGGGATATAAATTGTCTTGGCAGGTTTTGGATACTCAGCAGGGATCATGCATTTGTAAGTGGGAGGCAATGTGGCATATGAAATAATGGTCTCTGAGAAATTTTTGGGGAATTTACTCTTCAGAAAGGGGAAAAAAAATATCAGTGGTGTCACTGAGTCTTGATGCATATGGTAGTTCTAAGTTGTTTGGTTGTTTTTTAAAACAAACCTTAATAAATAAATAATAATGAAGAAATTTCTAACTTTGCAGCTGAACACTATTTTTTGAGTGACAATACTGATGATATTGCCGTCGTAACCAGTACCAGTATTAATCAGAGTATTTATCCCTGCATATGTAGGAACATATGTGAAATTGTAATGCTGAACTTGACTGAAAAGCTCTAGGGTTTTAAAATACAGGAGGCCTAAAAATATGTTTATATATTTATCAAACTAGCAACAACTATCTGAAAACTTCATGTGGAGTATGAAAAGACAGAAGGTCCAACCCCCTGATAAATGCGCCAGCGGTAACTGAATGAACGCTGGGTTTTCCCGCCCCGGCCTGGCTCCTCTCCACCGGCTGCAGGGAGACACGGCTGCGTCTCCTGGGCTGGGGGCAGCCTCAGCCTGGGGCGCCTCCTCCCCTCCTCCTTCTCTGGCCTTGCCATTCCCAGGGCTCTTTCTCACAGATTTTTCCTTGCTGCCAGGTAGTGTCTTGCCCTTTCTTGAGCGTGTTTGTACAGAGGATCCATCAGCCTGGCTGGTGGGCTCGGCTGCGGCCTGTGGTGGGGCCGGTTGGAAGCAGCTGGAAGCAGCCTGGCCTCTCCCCTCAGGGACATGGCCGGCCCTGGGCACGGACACCTGCACAGCTTGTGTGGGGTACAGTGGGGTGTCACCTGGGATGAGGCTGAGGAGATAAAATCTAGAAATGAGAAGTGTAAACTAAGGTACTAATTGGCTGCAGAATAGAAAATTAAAGTTATATTGGAAGCAGTAGGAGCAAGTTGTTGAAGAATGTGTTTTGCTCTTTATTTCTGAAACTAGTGGAAAACACACCAGTGTAGGTGACATTTACTGGTATAAAAAATAAGAGCTTGTCATTCCAGCACACAGGAAAGCTGGATGACTTTGAGGGCAGCAGCAACAGACACGAAATTCAAATCCAGTAGTATGAAATATGAGGTATGTCATCAGGGAATCAGAGGACTGCGGCGTGTTTGAAACTCATCAGCTGGACACACAGAACGAGGCCTGGGTGTACAGGTGGCCTGAGGGTGACTGCTGGCCACCAGTGCCACTTGCCCAGGGAGTGCAATTGGTAAAATACTTGCTACAGACAGGGAAGTGTTAAAATGACCTTGCATTGATGTACAGTGTTTAAAATCTGGTTTTTCATGTTAAATAAATGTGGGGGAAAATGGATGGGTCACATAGTGTACAATGACAATTAGGATAATGAGTACCCTGTCATGCAAATGAGTCTAAAAGGCCTTTAATCATTGGGCCTGCATGAGAAAGGATCTGCATTTGTAACTACTTTTTATAAATGCATTAAGAATAAATATTTGGAAAGGGAAAGAACTATTTAACCTGAAGGAAAATGTTGGTAAAAGAAGCAAAAGGTACCATCTGGCCATTATTAAACTGAGTTCTATCCTACCTAACCGGAGGATCTAGAGTCACCTTTGAATAGTTTAATAGGGTCAGCGGGCCTGACTTATTTTAAGGCAGAGTGGTGTTAGGTTACAAAGAATATAACAATGAGGCTAATTGAGATAGCAATTGATTGCCTCATTTATTTATAATTTCTTTTCCGGACATGTAACCGTGCAAATCTTGAGGCGTCTTTTCCTCTGTAAAAGGATACATCTGAGTTAAGACATTACTTTTACAAAACAGAGGTCTATCCTTGCAGCATCAAATGTGGAGGGAGATGAGGTGCTCTTTGGGAGCAGAGGGGGGCCATAAATAATCATTACTGCTATGTGAAGTGCAAGGGACTTAATAAATAAGGGCAAGCAGAAATTCTTGCTTTTTTTTTTCCTTCAATCCCACCAATGTCAGCATTTGAAGTAAGACAGGAGAAGAACTGAGGGTAAAATGTAATTATTATAAGCAACAGCAGAATATATTTTATTGCAGAATAACGTTGAATGTGGTTTGTCTGATAGTGTGTTAATGGTACTCTGACTGATAATCACTTAGACTGCCAGTCTGTTATTTCTAAAGAGGAAGGTATAGCTTCATGAAGTTTTGAAGTTTGATTGTTGCAGAAATCATGTGGTGTTCTTTTCTGACAGCAGCTAGTGACAGTCAGTTTTGCACTTAGCTTGCAATGAAGCACAGGTATACATCCTACCACCTTTGCACTGTAATACATCAGTTGTCCGTACTAGAGTCATGTTACGCTCTATGTAGGGACCCTCTTTCAGAATAATTTCTTTTTTTTCTTTTTCTGGCCTCCACTTGAAAATTGTATGTCTAGGAATATGCTGTTAATCAAAATGTTTGTCATAATTGTACTTGGAAGCCATTTGTCTAGAAAAACCACACAAGCTATGAAGTAGTTCCATGTATAGAAGTTGACATTCTTTTTATGCATCAAATAATTCCTGAAAACTACTTAAAATTGGAAGAGAAGATTTTTTATCTGGGATATGAAAATATCTGAGTAAGGTATCTGTTAGTATAGACTTATTTTTTTTTCTGAAAATTCTGCAGTTTTTCTACCATTTCTACTTCTGTATTCTGGCTGACTTAGCAAAGTTGAAGTTGAGTCTGACTATTTCATTAAAAACTTCAATTTTTATTATTGGGAATGAAAATCAATTAAGGGAGGAAATGTAGCTGTAATGTATGTAGTAAAGACTTTCTAGTTAACTGCAAGTAAATTTACCAAAACTAAATATGTATATTCTGCCTTGAGGATGTTTTTTTCAGAGAATGGGATGTCATCTCCCAGTCCTTTCTATATACTGAGAAAAAGCCAGAGTTTCCAGATGCCTATAAAAGGCTCTCCAAAATCGCTATGATTTCAGAATTTCAAATTGCGAAGAAAATAATTAAGTCAACAAAGCCATTTGGTGTTTGTTCCCTGAAGCAAGTGGTAGCAATGCACAGGTGGTTTGTACCAAGGAAATCTGAGCTTTGCGCCATTCAAACCTGGGCATCTGCCACTGAGTTTGCCCCTGGATAAAGTCAACATTCAAACCAGCTTACTCCATGTGGTTATGAGGGCCCAGAAATAGACTCTTAAAACATCTCTACAGCTTTTAGAATGGGATACGTGATTTAACACTGAAACATTTGCATACCTGCTCCTTTCTTTTTTCTCTCCCTCCTCCCTTTTTCTGGATGTACGTGATAAATGACAGATTTTTCTCGGATAATATTCATGTGGTACTCCAAAATAATTCTGCAGACATAGTAAAAGCTTTTAGCGACTGTAAAACTGATTATCTCTTCTGTAGCTCTTTTCATCTTCAAAGCACTTACCAACATTAACTAATTAATCCTCACAGCGTCCCTCTGAGTTAGATATCATTGCCGTTATACAGATGAGGGAATTGAAGCAAATACTTTGTGACTGGCTCATGATCACCGAGACAGTTGGTGACAGAGATGTAGTTAGAATGCACAGACCTGTACGTCCGTGTGCTCTGCTCAGACTGCCAGGCTGTTCCTCTCTTGAGAAATGTACGTATAGGTATTCCTGTAATTACAACTGAGGACTGAGTTTCTGTTAATGAAATCCTGTTAGGAATTTCTTTCTTGGAAGATTTGTGGTCAGATAGACTACTACTTTTTTAAACCCTTCTTCTGCATCTTTTTCCTGAATGAGCCAGAGTGCAAACACGAATGAGTTGCCGCAGAAACAGTTTACTTCGTATACAGCTAGAGCTAATTTTCAAATGTTTCAGATGTTTACTAAAAATCTTACATCCTTCAGAAAATAAACTTTGCATTTCTTTGTGGTGCACTGAAAAAATTAAGTCAGTGCTCTCTACGGGATAAACTCATCAGTGAGCTAACAGGCCGAGTGTCCTGAGCCTGCTCCTTGCTGACTGCAGATGCATTCCCTGAGCTCCTGCCTGCACTCTGTTATGAGGAAGCCTGATGAGGACATTAGGGAAGATGAGACTGGGGATGCTCAAATTATAGCTAAGTACTATGACAGTGTTTTCAAATCAGCTAATATAAAGGGTTTTTTTTTCAGATCCTCATATGCTGTGGGTTGTTTTTTTTTTTTTCCCGGTAGAATATATACTTCCATTAAAAAAAAAAAAAAAAAAAAACCAAACAATTATTTTCCTGAAAATTCTGTTCTCTAACTCATGGAAGTTCTATGAAAACTCCATTTTTGTGGAGCCTTGAGAAAAGGCCTAGATATAGTAGCTAGGTTACGCCTCTAGGTAACCATATATTTTATGATGGGGCTTGGGTGTGTAGGCAATAGTGGGTAACAGGGGAAGTTTTCATCTGTGATTTTTCACAGGTTTTTATGAGTAATGGTGTCAGTGATACTTAAACTGAATGAGGACGATCACAACGTGAACTTTAAGGCAAGCAGTGAATGTGATGCTGAGCATATGTCAACTGACAATGAACGCAAAAATTAATACTACAAAAAGCATAATCAAAGCATGCAGCAGTGGTGACTGCCCAGATCTGCCTGGAAAATCTGCACAGAAAATCTTCCCTTTTAAAAAGTTTTCTAAGTGTCAAACTTCCACACTGCCTAATGCTGCTGCCACCCAGAATAAAAATATATTGTCTTAAGACAAAACTGCCAGTTGACTTAAAACTCATTCTGTCGAGTAGAGGATGTACAGTGAAACTGAGAACCAATTTTCTTTAAAATCTGGGTTTGCCTTTTGGCAAACCTCTGCTCTGCAGTGCTTAATGTGAAAGAGCATTAAGGAGATCTAAACTGGTGCAGCAGCACAGGCTCTGTGGCCTGCAGTATGTGGAAAGATTTAGAAAGCTGTAGGGGAGGCTGCCATAGGGGCCTCAGTAGGAGTGATTCTTCTTAAATGATCAAATCCAAATACGTAAAAATCTTTGGATCTCCAGATCTGTCTCTTAGAGTATAAAATGATAAACTTAAATCCTTAAATTTTGAGTTATGTTAGGTGTCAGAAAGAGACTTCAAAATGTTTTGGCTCCTTCCTTGCATATCTGTAGAGGATTGGTTTGCTCTAGGAAATGGAAAATATATTCTCTTTCTTGCATATTACGTAACAGTGGACAAAAGATTAAGCAAATGTAAATCTCTCAGATTTTAACTCTGTCAGGCCAGTAAAGCAATAAAGACCAGCAGATGTTTGTTTGTTTTTGATAAGTGGTCTAAAAATTATTATGAAACGGTAGGATTTGGAAGTTAGGGTATAACTGAGTTTTTTGAAAGATCGTTTTTTCTTGTAGACCATTCACTGACTGCAAACTGCATAATTAAAGTGCAAGCAATCATGATGTTGAGGCAAGAAGCAGAAATTGAAAAACAAGGATCAAAATACCTAGTATTGTACAATTGAACTTTAAAAATCGCAAATTTACCCTGTTGCTTTAATGAAACAACTACACGCTAGAAAGTTTAAGTTTTAAAAGTCCAGAGGACATAAGTTTTGAGTGTGGTTGAAGACTCTCTCATCTCCTTTAGAGATGTGTGCTGATGAGCACTGGCCTTGTGTTTCTTTGATGTCCATGGGAGTATTTGGGAGTACTGGGGCAATCCCAAGCACAAATACAGGCTGAGCAGAGAATGGATCAAGAGCAGCCCTGAGGAGAAAGACTTGGGGGTGTTGGTTGATGAGAAGCTCAACATCAGCCGGCAGTGCACACCTGCAGCCCAGAAAGCCAACCGCATCCTGGGCTGCATCAAGAGGAGCGTGGCCAGCAGGTCCAGGGAGGGGATTTTCCCCCTCTACTCTGCCCTGGTGAGACCCCACCTGGAGTACTGTGTCCAGTTCTGGAGTCCCCAACATAAGAAGGACATGGACCAGTTGGAGAGGGTCCAGAGGAGGGCCACGAAGATGATCAGAGGTCTGGAGCAGCTCTCCTGTGAGGACAGGCTGAGTTGGGGCTGTTTGGTCTGGAAAAGAGAAGGCTCTGAGGAGACCTGATAGCAGCCTTCCAGTACCTCAAGGTACAGGAAAGATGGGGAGAAACTCTTCAGTAGGCCCTGTTGTGATAGGATGAGGGTTTTAAAATAGAGGGAGGTAGATTCAGATTGGATATTAGGAAAAGAAATTTTACAGTGAGGGTGGTGGAACACTGGCCCAGGTTGCCCAGAGAGGTGGTGGATGCCCCATCACTGGAAACATTCAAGGCCAGGTTGGATGAGGCTCTGATTGGAGATGTCCCTGTTCCTTGCAGGGGGGTTGGACTGGATGGGCTTTAATGGTCGTTTCCAAGCCAAACTTTTCTGTGATTTTCCAGTTGAGGAACCATTTCCCCTGAGAACAGCTGTTAAGCTGTCTGTGAGGAGCAAGTGCAGGGATTAGCGAGCAGACGTTGAAATTGATGATGCCATGGCTTTAGCTCTGTCTGGTTGCTAGCTGTTCAGTGCGATGGCTGGGCCCTAGGTGGTCCCCCTCAGGGTGAGCAGGATCACATTGCTTTTCTCCGAGTACAGAAAGCTGCTCTGAGAAGGAGGACAGGGTGGAGACTCTGATGGTGTCAATAAATAGTACTCAGCAGACATACTCCTAAAAAAAATTAGGAAGTATAAAATTAATATTTAACCAGATTACTGCATTTTGTCTGCTTCATTAATTTTTTATTAATTTATGAAAATGCTGTTGATGGAAGTAATATTGACAGGGTGTGTTGCTTTGGTTTTGTTGTTTTGTTTTTGTTTTTTTTTTTCCCTTTAATATCTTCTGGTAAGTGGAAAGATATCTTCCTTATAAACAGAAATCATCTAACAAACCATATTGGACAAATGCTCTAATAAGACAATAATTATTAGGACATGATGCATTAATGTTTCATGTTGTTCATAACTCAGCTTTAAGAGATTAATAATGGAGATGTGAGGGGAATGCTGCCTTAAGTGTTTGTGATTATGTTAATATTAAGACATGCTGTAGGAAAGGAAATGACTTTCAGGTAGTTACCCATTTTGTTTGTACAGAGAGCATTCTGGAGGAAATGTTCTTTCCGTTTTCTTCCGATAATCCTTAAGCATTTCTGCTGCAGTGAAATGGGAGGAGCAACTCGCCATGACTAGATATCTATGAGAACCTATTGTCACTATTAAAAAAAAAAAAAATAAATTGCAATGTTGCTTGAGCTGCTACTCTTTGGTCCCAAATTACTGAGGAGCAAGAATTCCAGTACCTTAATTCATTTTGGAAATGTCAGTTGTTCCTTCTACATCTGAAACAAATCCTAATGCTTCAGAACTCTGATGTGATTTGACCTGTGGATTCGCATTGGCAAAGCAACTTCTAAATAAGAAGTTGCTCTTTCAAAAGGCAGAGAAGAATGCTTGGAAAATTTGAAGGTAGTATTCATCAGAGTGGCAAACTGAACAAATGTATTAAGGAGAAAGAAAAGGAATAATTTATTGTGGAATAAGTGTGGGCATAGCAAAACCATTCTGATTGCTGGCATTTTTTCCTATGTCTTTTTTTTCAATCTTAGGCAATTGTTGGGTATCTTCCTCTCTTGAAGAAGCCACTGAAAAAAAAAAGTGCCTTTTGTAGGAGATGAGAGTTCTTTGCTGTGTTTTAGAAACAAGAACAGCTCTTAAAAGTGGTGTTGTGTCATTTTGATGCTTTAGGTAGAATAAAAATGTGGTCTTCTTATTTTTATAGAGTATTTCTGTTTGACCTTTTTTGTCACAGACTATATGTGTCTGTGCAGTCTTCACTTGTCTCTATTCTTCTATGTTGAAGACAGAGCCTCTTCTCTTCATATCTTAATCATATTTTCTAATCAGAACCTGAACCCAGTAACAGTTGAGTTGAACTTTTAAAATCACGAAGTGAGATAAAAGTTAAGTAGTACAAGTTCACCTATGCAGGACTGCTCCTACTGCCAGCATACCACAAGCCTGATCAAACTTGCAAACTTCTTTGTGTTTTCCTCCTACTTTTAAGTGCCTGCATGCATACTGTTAATACTCATACCTACTGTGTGAAACACACAACTGTTTATCACAGCCCAGCAGGCAGGATACAGATATTTTCAAAGAGCACTACTGTATCCTTATCTCAATAGTGCTAATATTATCCCCTGCCAAAACAGACATGATATATTGAAGTATCTGTAACCATTACAGGATCTCTGCATATTCCTTGAATTTAGCCTGCAGCAAGTCTGTCATCGATGGTGATCCTGATGTTGCAGCTGACGTTGCAAGAAGCAGATTAAAAATATTGTTAGAGCATTGGTGCTGACTTAAAAGCAGTATAGCCTCTACTGACCTGTGAATTGAGACACCTCCATTAAGCTAGACTGCTTACTTTTCCACCTTCCCTATTACTTCTTTATATTCGGCTAGTAGGTCCCCTTTCATGTTTGTCAGGTAGAGATGGGGTTCAGATCATAGCCACAATCTAGGAAGGATCCTAGTTAGGGGCCAAATTTACCCAACTTCAAAGCTTAACAGCAGTTAATGAAAGAGGTTCCTATCCACCAAAGTCTGTTAGAGTTTTGGGAAGACTTGATTTTCTTTATTTTTACTGACTGGATTAAACCTGACACCATAACATGGGAAAAGGACAAGTCCAGTACGCAAACCATTTTCTGTTTTATTATCTCCAATATTTGCATACTGCAGAGCTCAGTTACACCACAGTTGTGCAGAGATCCAGTCTTGGCAGTGTAATGACTTCCTGATGATCTGTCTTTAAATAATAAATGTAAATAATATGCCATTTTCCAGCTGCATATGCAACAAAGTTTATTGCTGCTTGAACCTACTTTTTATTCCTTGGGTTCGTAGGGAGGTGTAGAAGGTTAAATATTTCCATGTTACACTCTTTTCTAACCTGTCCTTGTATGAGTAAGTTATTTGGATATGTTTCCAATGTTGTTCAACCTCCGTGAAATAAATCTTCCTGAAATTCAAAGGGGAAAAGTGGCTGTATGGGGTTAATCTCAGGATTTTACAACAAAGTTTAGATCAAATCAAAACCCTTGGCTATTGGTGAACCACAGGTTCTTCTTGTTCGTGTAAGTTCCTCCATCACCCACTCCAGCATGGCACTTTTGAAATGCAGAAATCTGTCACTTCTGAGATAAACCCGCTAATCCACCTCTCTCCTTGGCACATTCTCTGTTCAATGGGCAGATTTCTTATATGGATATTTTCTATCACTTTTGCCTGTACTACCTCTGTATCATAAGCTGATGGCTTTAACTAGTGATTTTCTGTTTTTCAGATTCAACAGAGAAATCCAAACACCTCTCCGTGCAGTGTTATCAGAGTTTATCCCCTGCTGAAAGTCTCCTCTAAGGTAATGGATTATGAATGACAGCAGGCGTATTGTAAACAAAATTTCTGAAAAATGTTTCTTGCTCATCCAAAGAGCTTGTGAATTCTAAAGTCTGTGTTATTCCTGTCAGCACCAGCAGCAGCCTCTGTCAGTCTTGCTGGTTACATATCTATACAAGCCTTCGTTCTGTTTATTTTTGGTTAATTTTTTTAATTATATGTCCATTTTCCATGCTGTTGTCCAAATTTTGCTATTTCGTATCTCTGCCTGTGCTGCCTTTTCCTTTTTTTGCCGTCATCAGATCTCAGTATCCTACTTGAATTCTTTCCCGTGTCATCTCTGAGAAGTCAACTTGATAAGTGCCTTTAGTGCTCTTAAATTTGGCCACATATACTCAACTATTTAGTTTACTTCTTTATTAAGAATATTTTTAGTGTTCATTGTGTGTATGGTCATGCTAATGAGCTTGTGCACTTTATTTCTAACTCTCAGTCTTGTTCCGATGCGGTTTGTATGTAAGCTTCTTGGCTCTGTGAGTTCCAAAAGATTTCCCCGTGTAATAGTTCTTTTTGGGTTCTCTGGTGGAGTGTTTGTATGTTCAAATCTGCAAGCTTGTGGCTGTATACACACACACAAATGCATCTGAATGCACACATAGGCATATATAATGACATCTATGCATATGCACATATATACGTGGATATGTACTTGCAGCTTTGGTTACTGCAATTTTTTATGTATGTCTGAATCACAAAGTGAGATTCTTTTTTGAGACTAGAGGACATTGGGGTGACTGTAAGGTCCTTATAATCTGTTGATCTACTTCCTGAGCTATGTTGATAGCTTTGCAGAATGAACATGATCTATTGTATTATAGCACAGACTGTAGTCATGATTTTTTTAGATTCCTACTAATGTTCTTGTAGCAGTCTACTTCCCTCGTTTTGGGTTTCTTTAATGAGGAAGACTTAGTATTTGGAAAATGAAAGTGGGTGTGTTATTCACAGTGCTTTGGCTCCTTGTTGAAAGCTAAAGATATAGGACATAATCATGAGTCTTTTCAAGTCCTTGTATTAATTACTATGACTGTATTGTTTAGATTAGGATGCAGCAAGATGGCAAATTGCTGACCGTGTATCACTGGTTTGTAGTTCACTGTTGTAAGGAATTACTGAGGAGGATTCTTCTCTGTTCCTGTGTGCTACCCTAGCACTTTTAAATTATTATTTATTTATTTCTCTAGATGTTTAGTGGTGTGGTTTACAATATGGTTCTTTTTCACAACAAGAAAAGATCTTGTCAGCAGAATATTATGGCACATATAAACTGGTGACGTGAGGGGTTGTATCTGTCTATAGCTTTCCTTTCTACTTTCAAGTCAGACATGTACTGAAAGACCTATTTCTGCGTTTTGAGATTCGAGATGGTAACACTTAAAAATGCTACTTACATGATTTCACTCCAAACTTGGAGACAACTTTGATACTTGAAGTTGATCACCGGATTGCTCATACATGCGGGTTATGTAGAACTGCCGGATGAAAAATCCGCAGCCTGTATATAGTTCAGCCACACAAAACGTTCTGTTAGAGGACTGAAAAAATTAGACAGTGATGCTTCTGGTAAACTTACTAGTGGTCAGCTTAGAGGAAATTAACCCACTTGTTTGGGGGAAGACATGATCAGAAACATAGAGAAGCATAGAGTTACACTAATTGACAATGGAAAATCGTAACCCTCCTCTATCTCCTGAATTTTTAAATTTTTTCATTTTACTTTCCCCCATTGCCTTCTCCCAATGACTGCCAGCCTCTGCAATCCCAAAGACTGGAATTTGTTACGCAAATACACCGTAACCCATGAGCAAGTTGTTCCCTCCGATTTTTTACTTTCTTAGCAGCAACACCTGAAAGGTCATCATCAGTCTGTGAGTGAGTTCCAAATATTCAGATGTGAACTCAGATTTTGTGCCACATTAATTATTCAGCCCTGATAACTAGGGGAGAAAAACAATTTGAAATTTGACACCTTGTATCATAGGTCATCCCTTAAATTGTATTAATTATATTAATTCCTTCAAATTCTTAAATGAGTTGGTCAGAATGTTCCAGAGGACAACAGTTTGGAATAAATAGTTCTACTAGTAGTTTTTAGATAATAAATGTGTTAAAAGGAGGTGAATGCCATGCAGAGGATATGCCCCAAACAACTGGGTTAGAATATATAGTAGCAATGCACAGGGAATTTTTTTGGTTAGTGCATATAGACTACGTGTGTTAATATGTTAAATGTTTCTCATGAGATGGTAATTTCACTTAAGGAAAATGTAAGGCAAACTTCAGCAATTCCAAGCCACATTCTCTATATTTCTTTTCTGAGATTTAGGTAATTGAAGAGCTCATGGTTTATGCCAAATAGTTACTTCATATTTTTCTTCTGCATGGAGATTCTTTGTTTGCATCTTTACTCTGCCTAAGTGTGATCAGCTCAGTTTGGAACTCATGCTTTTGTTTCAATTCCAGAGGCATTTGGGTTGTTTAGGTCCGCAAGCAACCTTGGAGGGCAGCTGAGGAAGGGGTTGGGTAGGCAGTTTCTTTGGTCTCTGAAAATTTCCACTGCTTTTGTCTCGCTTTGCTGCCTTCTATAATGCATAAAGGAACACTTCAAAAAGTTGCATATTTATTGAATTGCTTTAAAAAAGTTAAGTATATTGTTTTGGAAACTATGGTACAGTAGAAGAAAATAATGTAAATACAAATGCAAATATTGAGGTGAGTACGTGGAGGGATTATAAACCAGGATTTTGTCAGTCATGAAGAAAAAGCAAAGCTGCTCTAATGACTGGTGTCCTGTGAAAACACTGGATGAAAAGAATAAAGAATTACTGAAATAATTCTGATTTCTCAATGACAATCGATATTTACTCATTAGTGGTGTTGGGGGTCTTTTTTTTTTTCTGATTATGTCAAATAGACAATTTTATAACAATATTCAGATAATGGCATTTAAATTCCATGGTAAAGCATTTGGTTTGGGTTTTTTTCCCCCCTCAAAACTCTTTATTATTTTTTTCTTTTAATTTTTTTTCCTGTATATAAGTATTTGAGAAAATGTCTTATTTCTCTTTGGCTCCTGGAAGTGTACTGCCACTGGAGGAGGGCATTCACTTCCAAGAAATTTTGATGAGAATACTTCAGTCAGCTACAAATATTTTTAACCTTGAGGTTGTCTTTGGTCCTAGATCAGCTTTCAATTACCATTTCAGTTACGCAGGAAAAGAAAGATTTTATCATTTACAGAATACAGCCAACTCAGGAGGAAGCAGTTATTTTAAGGCTTCTATTACTAATTATAGCTAACTTATTACCGTACCTTGTTGCTGGCCTTCCAGAATACTTGTTTGTATGGAATTAATCAGCTGGTGGATTAATTTCCTGAAGTTTACATGGACTATTGTACAAGTGGTGAGATAGAGAATTATTTATGAGAAAACTTTGGATTACTTTGTGAATTTTATTCCTCAAGAGAGAGCAAAACACAATGAATCCTGAGCTATTTGTTTAATATGATGATGAATGTTAAATCAAATTTTGGATTTGTTCTTTATCTTTCAGGATTGGAATATGCCTTAAAATTCTCAAATGCGCTGAATGTGATTTTTAGCAGTCATATTTGAAGTATGAAGAGTCAGTGTCATATTTTATGACCTCTGTAACCTCACTTGAACTGTGACGTTAAATACAACTAACAACTCTGGTTGAATTAAGCAGGAAAGTTGTAAGAAGGGTATCAGTGTGAAACTGTCCTACCCATCCAACTCGCTTTGTAGACACACATTTTGCTATTGCAATCTTAAAGAAAATCTTTGATACATTAGAAATACTGTAGATTTTTTATTTGACACAAATTTCTTTATGTCACTGTGATTCAGTCTTTATCAAAATCTTCATATTTATTAAAAACTTAACTATAAATTGAAATTGAGGCATCAAATGATCAATGCCACCTATTTCTTACTTTTTTCTTTTTCCTTTTCTTTTTTCTTCTTTTTCTTCTTTTTTCTTTTTTTTTTCTTCAAAGCTCTTTTCTGCTCTAATTTTACAGTATTTTAGGATGAACGTTTGAGATCAGGAGAAATTCAGATGCAATTGACCTTCAAGATTCTCTTATTTACATTTCTGATTAAAAACAACAACAACAACAAAGGAACTTGGTTAAATCTCTTTTCTCTATATGAACTGTTTGCCTCCTTGCTAGGACTGTGATATGAAAAATAGACAAGAAATTTTATATTATGCACACACTTGTAAATTAATAGCAGGTTTGTTATTGAGGACAGGAGGGCATAAAGAAATGACCTGAAATGAGACCTGAAATGAGTATAAAACTCTACTGACTATGTTATTTGGTTACTGCTCACTGGAAGGAAGCAGACTGTCTGTGCAGTAGTAACTCGCACCCAGAATAGAATGTTCTCATGTTGGATAAGCTTATCAATCATTTCTGAGTCTCTGCTTTTGGATTAGATGGCTAGTGCTTTACTTGCTTTGCCATTTAGTGTGTTCTAGCATTGCTCTTCTCTTTAGTAATATATGACTTGATTATGTATTTGTCATGCTTTTTAATAATTCCTAAAGTTTGACTATTGAATACTGTCAAATTTTCTTTTTTGTAAATGTTAAGTGGAGAGATGGGGGCGGGGGAGGGGAAGAAGGCTGTGCTTTTGGTTTGGTTTTTTTTTTTATTTAACCGTCTTATGTTCCTTTTGCTCTGTGAGTAAACAACAAAAAAAATCCAACTTGATATTTTAACTTCCCCATATGATTAACCTTTTCATCAGACGAGTGTAGTGAAAATCTAAATGAAATAGTTGTTCTTCTTTCCAGTACAAGCTCCTGTATTTAATGCCAAAGCCATCCTTGTGCCAACATCGTTAAGAAAAGGGAAAAGAGGGCTGCCAGTGTAGCTGCATATTGAGCACTGATAATAGTTTTTGCCATTTTGTCAGTGGACAACTTCAAAAAAGTTGTTGAGAAATAGAATCTCTCTGACTTCAGTATGAAAGCCTGCAATGATTATTATAACAAGTACTCCATTAAGAGACAATGCTATCACATTAATGTGGAGGCTCCAAACTGTTTACTTTTTTCCCTAAAATGTTTTCTGGTACAATACTGAGGTATCTTTTAATGTCAGTAGTACAGGAACTTTATGGATAGATCAAAGGTTGCATTCACTTAATACCAGTCTCTGTTTTAAGTATAAAGAGAAGAGGCCTGAGGTAGAATATGAAAGCACTGTGGTGGTACTGTGATCTTTCAAGGTGTTAATCAGCAAATGCCAGCAGAAATCTTGAAAGAGCAAAAATCAAATAAAGAAGAGAGAGAGTGAGTTGTGTGGAAGTGCCAGAGGATTGTGATATGCTTTATTTTCACCTTTTAAGTCCATGGTAAGTGCAGAGACTTGTTTTGGAAGATAACCTGCTAGTTTTTAATTAAATACCAAGTTAGGAGAAAAGATGGACAGGGAAGATTTTGAGGAACGGTCTTGGACCAGCATTGTTCTCCCTGTTGTGTTGGATTAGTAGCTGTACAACATCTGCATTGTGACTGCAAATTACTGCAGGTACCCATTCTTCACCTACCATTTTAGCAAATATCTGTGATAGAGAGACTGATTGCTAGGCAAAAACATGAATAGAAATGATCTTTAGTAGTGCGGCAACTTCACTTGTGAGGGGTTTTGCATGCAGTATGCATGTGCACTCACGAACATGTATGTGTACAGAAGGGCACGGTCATAGACATTTTTAAATCCAGCCTTTCTCTTTCTGCTACTAGGAAAGGCCATCAGTGTTACATAAGAAGGAAAAGCTTTATATTCTTATGTAATATTTAAGATTGTTTGCATTTTAGTTCTTCCTATTTACAAAGCTGGAAGTTTTGTCTAGTGACAATAAGTTTCTGTGAAGTGAAGAGTACAGTCTACATTGTAAATTTTTGCTGCAAAATCTCCTAAATATAGCTTAGGTACAGGGTTAGTCATACCTTTTGTTCTGTAGGGATTGTTTACACTAATATTTACTAACTTATTTTTATATATTTATAAATATGATTTATGTGAATGTTTAAATAAATATTTGCTCCATTTACCACTACTACTATTTCTATTTGTATTAGTAACATAATAAATAATGTGAAAATATCCTTCAGATAATAGAGAATAAACTTTATACCTGCAAAATTTCCATTTCAGATTAATACCCTACAGTTGGTATAGAGTCTAGTCGGTTTTAGATGTCTAAAAACTATAGGTTAGTGCTTCTGGATAGTTGTATCTTGGCCAAAAATGAATGGAAAAGTGACATATGACTGACACTACTGTGTGCAGATTATTTTACTGCCAGCAAAAGAAATGGTTAGAAACAAGGATATACACTCCAGGGTTATAGCGAAGTCCTTGGGTTTTTGGTGAGGATCTTGTGATTTATCCAACAGCCATTGTACTGCAGCGCACTGGGACTTTCAGAGACAGCTCATCATAATCTCTGGGTCCGTGACCTCACAGATTAAATGGAATGATGAGTTTGTATTGTCAGAGCAATTCTTTCTAGAGGACAAAACATTTTATTTAGGGGATAGATTGATGGGATTAAAGCTTTGAATTGATTTACTTTACACATACATATTTATTGTAAGGTGGTTGTTTTTTTTATTAAACCAGCCACTGGATTGTTAAAGGAATTATTTTAGGACAGATCAGTTCATTTAAATGAAGAGTGAAGGATCAAAAACCTCAGAATTTATTAGTAAATTCAGACCTTGCCATTCCTTTGCTTAAAAGCAATATAATCTTTTTTTTTTATTAATTTATTTTCCACTTGCAGACTATTTAGAAGAACTGGGGGCATATAATCCTGTCTCTACATTCCGTTTCAGCACTAAATAAACTTGGAATGCCACAAGGTATCTGAATAATCAGAAATTCAAATAAGGTGGAGAGAGATGCTGTTTTCTTTAAACACTTTTGAAAAATGGCACAAATAAATAGGATCTATTATTTGTATTCTCTTGATTTGTTGTAGCTACACAGCTCTTCAGAATAAATAGAAAAATATGCTGCCAAAGTGTATATATCCTTTTCACAAATGCAGTTCTTCACTCGAAGAAAATTACTGAAGTGTTTAAATAAAAATTTTACAGTGAGAGCCTTTTCATTGTCTTTCCCTTTCCCTGTAATGCTCAGCAGGTGTTTAAATGTGTTATTTTTTCACTTCAAACTGTAAGTGTGAAGAATACCAATAAATGTGTTAGATTTAGATAATCCAGAATTCCCTTTGCTCAGCTTCTTAGTTTACAGTTATCTACGTGAGTTAGGAATCTATTACTATGAGTTCATCTTACACCCAGATCTATTCACCAAGCATCAAAACTCATCAGTGAGATGGAATAATGCCATTTAATTAGTCTTTGATATACAGTTGAATTAGGCCTTAATAAGGGGTAGTGCATCCTAATATCAATTATCTCGCTCTTCTTAATAAGAGCAACTAATTAGTAGGTAAATCGCCACAGTTCCCCTTTTATCCTCCAATTTTTATAGTCTTATGGAGGAGATTAAGCTGAGGAAATTACTCCCCAGTAGCTAAGAGACATTTTAGGTCATACCTTAGGAAATGCTTTGCCAAGCAATCTGCAGTACAGAAAAGAAACAATAAAGAAAGGGGGGGGAAGGGAGAGGAAGAAATCTCATTAAAACTGGTTAATTTCATGATAATTTTGCTGGAATTCCTTGTGTCAGATCACTTACCTGACAAAGGCAAATAGAAACTATGTGTTGCCCTCCCTGCAGCGATCTGTCAGTGTACAGTGAGTGTCTGTCCTGGGGTTCATTTCAATACAGTCATCAGCTAACTAAAATATCTTTTTTTTTTTTTTTTTTTTTTTAATGGAAAATTCTGCAACTGTAAACAAAGCATACCTTATGGGATTTAAGCACAGTCTTTCCAAAATATGGCTTTATGTGGAGAGTGGCTTTCTTGTAGAAGGAGAATCAGAATCCCAAAGAGGAAAATAATTGCTATGCCATATGAAAGAAGAGCACAGTGGTCATGGAAAAATTCAGTATTTCTCCATAGGTACTAAACTTGTTACATGTTTTAAGCATACAAGTGTTGTGTTTGAGAACTTATTTTTTTTTTTAGCAGAGACTTCCAGCTTCTTCAAATTGAAGTTTCTTTAATTTTTAAATCTGTATTTCCAATTACAACAAACTAAGTGCTGGAAAAAACTCATAGGTACAAGAGGGGTTTTGCATAGAGTACTCAGGATTTCATCACGAATTCCATCTGTCTCAAAATGCTTCTAGAAATGTACTGACTTTGACAGACCCTAATTTCATCCAGTCAAGTAGGCTACTGTACTGCATAACGCCATAGATTCGTCAAATTTGATGGCGCCTTGTTGAGTTCTTGCTTTCAAAAGATGATGTCAGTCTCTTTAATTGGATAGTCATTTTTTTATGGTGGTCAAAGATTTGAAGGGAACTCAAGGACATGCTTGTGATTAATCAATGAAGGGAGAGGCTTTTTTTTTCGTTCTTTTTCTGCTGCTACTACATCCTACATAAACTAGTCCCTTCACACTAAACTTCCTTGCCAAGCATGTCAGAGAGACTTTATAACTGTGAAAGTGTGATGTTATTGCTTCGGTTTCCCTTATGCTTATTGTTGCAGTTTCTGTAGACACTTTCTGGTGTTAGTCATTAATGACAACACAGTGCCCCTGTTTAGAGAGTCTGAGGTTGCCGTCTGTTCTTTTTCCTTCCTGCTGCATTACTCGTGCTTTTTGTGGAAGGAGAAGTTCTGAAGGCAGCCATTCCCCCCTGCAAAACTTGATGAAATGATATAAGCTTTGAAATTTGTTACTGAATTGAATGCTTATCCCAGTAATTCAGTTCCTGATCTTAACAATATCAGAAAGCTGTGATAAGTAGTCCTGTTTTGGCTTTTAACTGGTCTGGGCCAGGTGATTATGATAGTGAATATCTGAATCTCCAGACAACATTTACATTAGCATCTCCATGATGCCATGCCAGTGGTCTTTGTGTTGGTGGTCAGCTTAAGCAGCAGAGAAGAAAACCAAACATACTGTCCAGTTCCCTTGCATGTTCTCTATATATAACCGATACAGAATCTGTACACGAAATGATGCTGTGCCCTGTTATAGTGCGTGTACCAGTATCTGTGCTCCGTACCCACAGCAATAAAATGAGTCACAAACTTGCTGAGCATGTACAGCAAATGCCTGTGATAGATGGTGGTAGGGAAGCTAGTGAACGCTGTTTTTTGGCCTTGTCTTTGGTGCCTCAGATGAATCCTCGAGCCTCTCTAGCTTTTTCTGACCCTGTCCTCAACAGCGGAAAGTGAAGATGGGGTGGAGATTTTAGTAGTCCACAATCCATCCTAGGTGCAGTTTAAGCACCTATGTTAAACCTGCTTCGGCTGATAGCCTCACATTTAAGAGGACTATGAACTAATTTAAGTTCATTTAAGTTCATTTAATTTCATTTAAGAAGACATGAACTAATAGCATGGCTTCACGACCATGTTTTCTACAGAAGTGGGTATCACCTTTCTGGATGGACACTAGTTGCAAGTTTTAAGCTATTTTCAAAACATATACTTTAATGGTTTTTTTAAATCAAAGTTGGAATTGTGAATTAGATTGACTTGTAATTAGTAATGCCTCCTCACTGTGGGCAGTTTGGAAAAAGCCATTAAGCGTGTTCCTAGCATTCTCGTTTCTATGTTCAGTTTCACATGTATGCTGGTTTGTTTTTTTTTTTTTTTTTAAAAACAAAACAAAACAAAAATAGAAGAAGTCAACAAGCTTTGAAACTCAGCTGGAGAATATAAAATATCAGGAATCCTTCCACTGACCTCTGCAGATTTCAGAGTTGGTTCATAATGGGGATTAAAAGGTCATCATCTCCCACTCTCCTGTTCCCCAGCTGTACATCTTCTGTGAAGGCCAAGTTGGAACCCACAGGGGTCACAACAGCGTAGCTGGGTTTCAGAAACAGCTGTGCCCTCGTGACCCCAAAGCAACTTTTTATTATGATATTTTTTTACTTGCAGCAGTAAGTTTGGATCAAACTGTTATGGTAACAAGTAATAACAGTCTGTTTAAGGTGTAACATAAGGTCATTTTACTGAGTGAAGGTGAATGTTGGTTGCTGTTTTTTCCAATTTATTATGTAGTCCTGACAAAATTACCGTGCCAGTTTTATGGTCTCTTCCGCATATCTCTCTACTTCTCCCATTTTGCATTGGAGCGTGTTCAAGTAGGAGTCTTTGTTCTTGCAGAATATTGAGGGGGCCATGGCATGATAGTTTGAGAAAATACCTAGGTCAGTATGTTTGTAGTTAAATGAAGTTCATTTTTCCTTTGTAAAGAATAGCTGAAGAGAAATAAAAGATATCTTTGTCTTCTTGTCTACTCCCTGTTTCAATAGTGATGCATCTTATCGCTGCTAAAGGGCATGGTGGACTCAAATGAAATCACCAGACAGGACATAATTTCATCTCCAAATGCCCTCTTACTTTTTCCCTCCTTTGACAGCTTTTATTGTGTGACCCACAACCATGTGAAGTGAGGTGGGCTCTCCTCAGTAACATCCTTCAATTGTATTTATAGATCAACGATGCATGTTTTATTTAAAACTGAAAATATATTGGCTAAAATTGGCAACCTATGTTTGGTGTCCGAGAATTAGCAATTGAGCAGGTCTGTTCTCTTCCCTGTCATCGTGTCTCCTCAAAGGAGCTTGGACATTTTGTTGCTGTCACTTTGCTATGGTTATTTACATCTGCAGCTTGTAAACAACAGTACTGCGAGCAGTTTGACGAGTGGCACTTCCGCTAGTAAACAAATCAGCGATGTGCTTAGAGTGATTAGCAGGGACTGCCAGCATGTGAGCTGGGGCTGGTGCCGGAAATGGAGTTTGCCCTAAGCAGACCGTCCTCTTTAGGATACCCCCATTGCAGGGAAGATAAAATTAGCTGTTTGTTATGAGTGTAATACCTGTATAAGATTCATGCTTTCATCAGTAGTTTGTATGAGACTTTGGGTGTTGTCTGATCCACTCGCCTTCTGTGAGTATTATTCCAAAATTAAGGACCATGGATCTCTATCAAACAAGATCTTTGTCAGAAAGGCAGTTGTTCATTTGGTTAAGTAAAGAAAAGAAAGTGTCATCACAAGAATAAAGCCTTGACTGCAGTTACAGCTGTGATTTGGAGCAGATGATGGACGAACAGGAAACTTTCACATTCTGTGATGAACTTGTCCACATGTACCTAGTTTTATTCTGTCCTTGATTATTTGTCTAATGGATTTTTTCCTACATTCTGAAGGTAACACTTCAGGTTTGTATATGTGCTGTCTGCTGTTGTCTTGAGGTAACCTTTTCGAGCCTCACCCCAGATATCAGAGGCATGTTAAGAGCAGTGCTTTAACTTAAGGAAATACAGATGCTAAAGCAAAATGAAATTTGAATCATTAGAACAAAATCACCCCGACCTTAAGTTCAAATGATCACAGCTGTAATGGCCTATAGAGTTGCTTGTCATGAACTTTTCAGAATCCCACTCTTAACCTTATTATAATTCAAATTAAAATGTTATTTAAAACCACCAAACTTCTTTGCAGGCAGAGACCAGTGACTTTATTGTCCTTTTCCTTACATGACTGTTGAATCATGCATCAGTGCAGAGAGAGTATAAAATACTACCAAAGAAGAAACACTGTTCAAATATTTAAAATTAGCTTTGTATAGATATAAAGGACTACACAGAGTAACTGGTGATAGATGTGGCTGCATCCTGGTTTTTAACATAAGCGAAGGGTTGTTAGTTCATCTAGAAATCTGCTCTGCCAGGTTTGCTGCTTCCCTATACACAGCTGTGTGATTTGTCTCCGCATTCCGTTTCTTCTCCCCGTTGACAATGAGCTGTGCTGATTTAAAGGCTAAGATTGCGATCAGAAGCATGAGATACTGCAGGTTGAATGTTTTTACGTATACATCTTTTCAGCAGGAATTTGATTCCTGTCCTCCCTCTCTTCTTTGAGATAAAGCCTTCTAGCCTCTCCAGGAGTCTGGGGAAAAACAAAAATGTCAGCAGCTGTACAACAAATTATAAATTTCACTTGCATTTAAAATTTAATTTAAAATAATCTAACCTTGTCTTATTTAAAATGCCAGCAAGTTTGATATTTCTTTTACATGAACTAGAATTTACTTCCTACAATGATAGAAGGTCATAAATATTCCTTACTCTACCGGCTGTTAATCATTTTATGTTTCATCTTTGTGCTTTGGGTAAACAGAATCCTATAAACAGTGACTGAAGAGTAACTTTCTTAGCCTGTTGCTTCCTTGCTACTGCAAGTATTTCATTCCCTGGGATTTTTTTTCCTGTCACTTCCCTCTTACCTCTAAATTTTATCTGTTCCTTTCCCATTTCTCTTCATTTTCTGCTTTTAATTCTCAAGTTCTCTTTAATTGTACAGCCCTCTTTTCAAAACACACACCAGCACTAGGAGGAAGATGAAGCAACATCGTTCCTCCGTCCCACCCCCCTTTCCTGCCCCGGGCATGGGGACTTGCCCTTCTGCAGAGGCGAAGCTCACTGCAGCCCCAGCCGAGGGCAGCACGTAGCAGTTAGAGTAAATTCAGAACTCTTCTCAGTCTTTGTGGCTCTGCCTCTGGGGAGAGCAAGCTCAGAAATACCTTGTTTTACTCAGTGCGATTACAGCAGAGTTGGTTTAAACTCTTTTGCGCTGGAGAGGAGGCTGGGGGACCAGGACGGATGATGGCACAGAGCAAAGCTGGGACTGGAGACGGCCGCGGCAAATTAGCGGGTTAGTTTTCCGCTCTCAGTGGCCTTCTTCCCTTATGCAAGTGTGTGCTTTACCTATGACTACAGATGTTGCACATCTGGAAAAATGTGTAAATAGTAATTGACTTATCTTGACCCATTGTTCCATTTCAGAAACAAGTTATTTAACAAATGAATGTTAAATGCTTTCCCCTAATTTATGAATTGTACTGCTATTGCATGGGAGGTGTCATGACTTTGAAGTGAACATTTAATAACAAAGACCTTGTGTTTATGTAGCTGTCCATTATGGCCATGACTAATCCAGGCTGGATACTACACTGCCCCATGGGAATCATAGATTATGCAGCTGGATTTGTTTTATTTTGGAAATAATATTAACTGTGTGCTTATATTGTCCAGTCCTGCTGGATGTCCTCAAGACAGTGAGAATGCTCTGTTCAAATGCCATTCTTAGTTTAGCTTGGATGTTTTCCCTAGTGCTGTGATGCCTTGATGTTTGTACAGAAACACTTACCAATCTAAGTGATTTATTCAGCATTTATCACTTCACATTACAATTATGTTATCAGAAGACAGGATTACATAAAGCATTATCAGATATGAATATTGATTGTTTTGCCGCAGAGTGGCAGATCACATGTGTGCCTATACTTTCTTCCGTCAGATATGGGAAATGCAAAAACAGATGTAGAAAGGCAAACGTATCAGATGTTTATGAGATTTTTATCTTGCTAAGGAGTTCAGGGAAAAAAAAAAAAATAGTGTCCTTGGTTTGATATATTTCAGTTTCGGCCAGTAGCCAATTTTATCATCTGAGTCCTAAGACTAATATGTGTGTACTTTTCTAAATAACACATATTTAAAGCTTGAAACTAATATTTTCTTTCTTGAAGACCCCAACAGTGTTCCAAAGGAACAAGGAGTTCAGGTCTCTTTGCGTAGGATGAAGTCTCAGATCAAAAGTTGCTTCTTTTTCCCAGCCTGTGGTGGCCTCTGGGCTCATGTGTCACTGGAAGCTCTAATAAATGTTTTCTGCTGTTGATTTTGCATTGACTGCACGACAGTACTGCTTTAAGCTTTCCAGGCTTGTACTTTTTTTTTTTCTTTGAGTACAGATGCAGATTACACATCTTTACCTTCTCTGTGCAAGCCACCACTTGTGCTGGAAGGCATGCAACAGTGAAGGGGGATACGCACCTCAACTCCTCATGGGCAAAACGCTTCTGTCACAGCCAGGAACTTCTTAACTTGTATGTATAGATCCAAACTCCAAAAGGAATTCCTTTAGTCTTCCAGGTCTGATTACTTTGAATCCTTTTTTTGCTGCAACTCACTCTTCCTGTCTCGCCCTACCCCTGTCATTTTGTGGGCGTTCTGGTAACGAGGAAGCATTCATAACTGGGAGTTGTCTGTGGTGCGGTTCGTCTGTGTGACCAAGTGATGTTGTTTATTCCTGTACCAGGAATCTTAGGCTATTGTTGCATTTAAAGAGGTTTTTGCCCAAAGGGGAATTACAGTCTCATATTATAAGGCTCATTTGGGTCCTGATGCAAGGGAAATTATTATTCAGAGGCTCTAAAGAAATGGCAGATGTGACATTATTGCTGTCCTCGCTTGTACAAAGTAATTTTTATGTATTTGCCCCCTGACCTTTGTCTTTATCATTGATATTGGATTTATCCTTGCCAGCTGCCCTATCTGGAGTTCTCAGCTTCCTTTAAATTTTGCTAGACATTTTGTCCATTCCTTAACCAAGTCTGAAAGGTCAGGGACTCCTAACACATTTAAGATAATATTCTCCATATATTTTAGGTCACAATCTTTCCTTCTTTCCTCTGTTGTTAGGACAGGATTTAGTGTGACAAAATCAGATACGGGCTCAGCACTGATAATCTTATGTACTCAAATAGGAAACGAATGTGTGTGAACTATAACAGACTTGAAATTAAGATTTGAATATTATAGTTTTATTTCCTTTTTGTTGCTTGATTAGTTGGGTTTTAGCACTCTTAGTAACTATTCAAAATAACAATATTACATACCTATGTACAAATTAAACTAGTGACCACTTTTCCTATATGCATCATGTGTCTTGGAAATCAAATTTTTTTGAGCGCCAGGGAACTATATTCCCCAATGAAATGAAAAAAAACGAGCTCTTAAACTTGCATCCATAAAAATGCCAAATTTACAAGTATGTCATCAGGAGTATTTTGAATTACCTAATAAAGAACTTAAAATATAAGGGAAGCAGGAGTAGTTGTTACCTATAAGAAACAAAATATTTCTATACTCTTTTATCAGCAATCTCTTGAAAATAACATTGATTTTTCTATGCTATTAACAAGAAGCTTTAATCTCTTAACACCATTTCTGGTCAACGTGCTAGACATTTTGTCATGTCTTCAACAGAAATAAAACTGGATCTGTTTGACTCTCAATTTGTCATATCCCATGTTTGACACACAGTGCTTGAGTTGCCTGGTGTTGTGTTATTAATTAAATGTATTGTAATCTAGCAATAGTAAATAGAAGGTGTATTCACAGAGGATTCAGCTTCAGCTGGAGTATCATAAGCTGTTTTAGGTAAGTGAAAACAACAGAGAAATTCTGGAAACATTAGAAACATAGCCATCAGTTTGAGTTCTGTTCATCATGGAAAAATGCAGAGTAATAAAAATGAGAGAAATATTGACAAATATGACCATATCCATTTTAGCAGCCATCCAAAAAAGCTCCTACTCAATAATTTCAGGACCGATTGAAAAAGGTAGGTATACTTCAGCAGAAATGAAGGTAGTGTCAGCATTGTTTGGATAATTGGTTATGTCAGATATGAGGGGACCATATGTAAGATGTTGTAAATATGGCCTAGACCTTAACATTTGAAAGAGCATGAATGTGAACAGGAGGTATTTCTTCCATTGTATTTGGCTGTAGCAAGAGAGAGAGAAAAAAAATATCTCTATAAAGTTAAAAAATACCTAGAGAAGCAAACAGGCTTACTGTGTTTTCCTATTTGAAAGTGGAAGAGATAGCAGCATTTTCTCAATCCATGTTTCTGAAAAGTTAAAAGAAACATAAATCCTAAGAAAAATAAAAGCCTGATTATACTATGTGAAAATATATTCTTGTTTAAAAACTTGTTATGCATGAAGCAAACGAGTGCATGTTTCCCTTCTCTGTTTGCTGAAGTGATGTGTAAAGCTGTTAGATTAACCAGTAAGCAGAACATTTTATAGAAATCATTTCAAACATAGCTGTTGCTTAATAAAATACTTGTTCAAAACAAGCTTGTGGTATATAAAACAGACTTGTAAAGAACAGAGGCCCTGTTCATCATTATTTTCAAAAACAGATTCTGACAATATAGAAGAAAACATGGTAGTAAACACTAGAAATAAAGATTCAAATAGTATCTTACAGTTTTCTATTATTTCTCTCAAATTTAAATGTATTGAATAGATTGAAAATTAACACTTCCATTCTGACCTTTTTTTTCCCACCTAGTGTTTTTGTATGTCTCTGGCATGTTCCATTGACATTTTTTGGCAATATTTATCTTGGCCAAAATGGATGAGGCATTTAATCTCTCAGCACTCCTCCCCTTTCTTCCTCACCGCTTTCAGACAGTTAGTTTTCCTTTTCACACATTATGCCAGATTCTCACAGTATCTTGCTTGCAATCTTACTTGCTTCATCCTCATTGTCAACTTCTTTACTGATACAGCATTCTTTGTTTTGGCTTCTCTTCAATCCCTAATAAATACAACCAATTATTTGTGTGACCTGACAATTTGTTAATGTTATCTCAGTTCTGCAGATCTTAAGCTGTATGATAGCAAACTCAGCCTTCTCAACTCTATGTTACCATTTGGCTCATTTATTTCTCTTTGAACCCAGCCCATCTTCCCTAGTGGCACTTTCTTTTTGGTAGTGGTTTTTTTGGTCTTGAAATGTTGTCTACCATCTCTTTCTTTTTGAGGTTTTCAGTAGGAAGGACCAATTCTTTTTGAATCTTCAGGGAGTGTTAGTCATACCACACAGGTTTAATGTAGACACACAGCATAGTCTCAATAGCTCTTCCTGGTGCCTTTGCCAGTTTAAGACAGAAAAACAAAGCAGGATGATGTCTGCTTATAGAAAGGTTCTGTATTCTGTAACTGGAAGTGTTTTGGGATAGCAAATCATGTCCTAAGCGTGAACTTCTTTCATATCTCATTTCTTTGTCAATGCAGTTGAATGACATTTTTTTTCAGTATAGCCATTAAGTTTCTGGGAAGACAAAAAAAATTAAGCAGATCAACTCCAATTGATTATTTGCATATTTATCAAAATGAAAGCCTTAAAATTGCTGCAGATTTAAATTAGGTAAATCAAATAAATTTCTGAGCTTTTTGATGAAAGCGAAAGAATGACAACGGACTACTTTTAAGTATCATTGAGAAAAACTGCCTTCATCGAACAGCTTGAGGGATCACAAAAGAAAAAGCCTCAAAAATGGCATCCTCGTATCCCGTTCCATTGATCCAGAATTGTTCTAATATTTATTTTTTTTTTTTTTTTAGAAAAAGAAAACCCTGGTTTAGTGACTTAGTTTTAAACACCCTTTACTTTCTTCTAGTTTTCAGATAATATGTCCATTTCGGTTCCTTTTTGAGAGAGATCAGGATAAGATGGATTGGGGTAAGACAGGTAAGATTTGGGTAATACCTCTGAGGAGAGCAGAGCCAGTTTGAATGAACAATCCCATTTCACTGCAGTTTCTTTGAGTTTTTGGATCGCATGCATATGTACTCCCTGTCATCTTCTGCATCAAGCCCAAGGGGTCTTAAAATGATATTTTAGGTAATGTGCTAGGCATTTAATTTTCTTCAGATGAACCCAACTATGCTAGAAATTAATAATTAAAGATTATAAATAGAATAAAGAAGAAAACTTGAATATTATATCCTACGGCTACATTTTTCAGCATGGTGTGCAGGGAATTAGGTGCAAAAATCCCATTTATGTTAATGGATCTTGCGTGTCTAATTCTTCATACACTACAGTGCAAATTTACCCCCTGGTGTCTTTGATGGTACAGAGGACCAGCACAGAGGGGGAGAAGAGTGAGTGATTTATTTGATGATCTGTCAATCATAATGGCAACCAGAGAAAATTGCAAAGCTGATTTTAACCTCTGTAGAAACAGCTAGTTAGACCATATGCTTTTTCCTATTGCCAGATGTCATCATTCATCAATTTCTCATTAAGAAAATGGCACTATTAAAAAAAAAAAAAAA
>WHYT01017258.1:811443-859624 GCA_009806455.1 Tetrax tetrax | reverse complement strand
AAAGGGTAAAACCCCTCAGGTTGCCAGTGGCCATGGTGATAGAAAAGCAGTTCAAGTTATGTAGCTTGCTGCTTGTACTCAAGAACAGAGAAGACTTCAGTTAATCAAGTTTGTTCTTTATTAGATGTTTATATGAGTAGAAGATTCATTTGAATTGGATTTTGTGACATTCATAAATTGCCTCATTAGAACAATTTTCAAAAATTGAAAGGGGAAAAAAAAAGATTAAGAGCAGCAGTACTCTCTTTTCCTACCTGGAATTAGAAGTGCAGAGCAGATAAGCATCTCAGATATCTATATAACAGTCTACATAAGAAAAACCAGCAGACTGAGTCATTTTTGATGTCCCATTTATTCCACTTACTTGCCATGCCTCACACCTAGAAATATCTAGTCTTTACACAGAGATTAAAGCAGAATCAATAGAAAGCAAATAGAATAGCCATTTTAATCTTTTATCCCAACTTTTTTTTTGGTCTACGCTATTTTCAACAAATCACTTCTGAAGTTATATTCTTGAAAGCAAGAGAGATTTTTTTCCTCTCCCGTTATTTTCTGAAGTTCATTGTTCTTGGGAGGTGGAAGATTCAGAATGCTATGAAGGAAAATATCACACCACAATTGTAGACAGGGATAATAAACTTGATTTTTTTTTATTCTTGCTATCCAGTAAGACTGTTTTGTGATAAGAATTATTTTTGACTGGAGTTTTGAGTTATAACAAGTTGATTTAAGAAAAAAAAAACTGAGATGCCAAGGGTGACAAATAATTCTATTCTAAAACAGATTTTTTTTTTTTTATTATTTTTTTTTTTTTTAAATGGCTTGTTTATGAGTAGTAGATGCTCATTCACTCTGGGCATTGTATATCAAACTGAGGGTCATGATCACCAGAAGAGTTCAAAGGTGTTATGAAGTGTTAGCTGCAGTCAAGAGCAATTAATTTCCTCCTGGGTCAGCGTGGTTTAATTCCTTTAAGGAGGAGAGAGAAAAGACACTGGAAATGTTTACTATTTTTAATTGCTCTATGCAGTTGGATTTCTTCTATATGGAAAAGTAAGTATAAATACTAATTGACTGACTTAAAGGCATGCTTTCTTGCTTAGCCCTGCAGGAATGGGTTTCTCATAAAGACTGAGAAACCAAAATGGGTAATGTTGCTAAAAAGAAATGCTGGCTACACAAGTAGTTTTTAAGATGATGTATCACTGTGCGTGATTTGGGTCATTTTCTGACTGCACATCAGTATTATACAGTCATAGCTTTAGTACCGTTAGCTTCTTCACTCTTCCCTCCCCCTTCCCCCCACCCCCGTATCGGGGTGTGATACACTAATGGCTTTGTTTCTGTCCCTGGTTTTCTGTACCAGTCCACTTCCAGAACTGTCATGTGCTGTGAGAGCCCTGAGGCATGGCTCACCTGTGAGCAGGGGAAGACCATCTCAGATGTTGTCTCAGTATACCAGCGCACCCCAGCTTAGATAAATCCAAGGAACTCTTGGGGTGATCAAGCCTGGAACAGTCTTACCTTACATTTTTCTGCCTTTAAGCTGTTTTTTACCTTTTCTGTGTAGTGGCAATCTAGTGACTGGGTGCGGAGAGAATTTGAAGTATAACCACAAAATTACTGGAGAGGGAGGCTGGGTGATGAGGAGGATGAACTAGATCACATGATTGTAAAAGCACAGTAGTAGCCCAAGGGAAGGACACAAAAAGTCAGGGCAGGGTTGTCTGGTGGAATCCTTGCTTAAATTGACCAAAACCACTGTGCAATCTCAGGCTCAGCATGTCAGTCCTCATGCAAATCAGCTGAATTTTTTCTTGGAGACTCAAGGGTAAAGCGAGGACAGAACAGAGGTTTGGCCCTTAAGGAGATGAATATCGTTTCACGCTGTATGATGTTTAATTGCCACCTACAGAGTAACATTTTACAATAAAGAACACAGAAAGGAAATCCTGCATTCCCGTCTTATACGTCGTGAGTGTATTGCTTAAAGAAGCAAAGCTGTTACGGACAGAGAACATGAATCCCCTGAGAAAATGAATCTCAAGCTGAACTGTAAGCTGCAAGAGTAAACCAACAAAGCTGATTTGGATGAATGTTATAAATAAATAAATAACTCTTCATTTCTAATTTGCATGAAGGATTAATAAAAAAAAACAAACGACTTTAAAAAGATGAGGCATAGATGCAATTTTATATCTTGGGATTATAAAATACAACACACAATGGAAACTCATCTGAAAATTTGCTTACATAAGGTGGTTCAGTACTGTATAATCCTTTCCAACCCACATAATCGTGATATTGGAAATAGAATAATCACAAGGCTAAGACAGTCAAGTTAGTATTCAGGGCTCTTGTATGTGGTCCAGTAATGAATTTGATTGAGAATATGGTTGAGCCCTCTTTTTTGTTTGTTTTGTTGTTTTTTTTTTTAAACAGAGCAAGAAACCAGTCCTCATAGAACTCTTAGGATGTGCAATACAATAGAGAAGTTATTTAATTGGACCTACACTGAAACAAACATCTTGTTCTTTTTAAGTTTCTGTTTGGATTGATCTTTGAATGACAATATGAAAAATCTTATTTTTGAATTCTTTGTTTCATCCTAAATTAACTTATTTTTCTGTAACTGATCTTGACTATTGAATGAAACCAAGAGTAAAATGTAGATTCTATTTTAATGTTATTTTGCATAATGCATTTGCACATTGTGAGTAATGGTGCCCAGAAGGAAAGAAGCAACGTTTAATTATGTAATTTTACAATTCTTTCTCTTACCTTTCATATTGTGTTTTTATTCATTTGTAACATGTTAACAACAAAGCTGTGTTCTGAAATGTGTTTGGGCTAGGAGACACTTCTACCTTTCCAGAATACTAGTGTTAAGCGTTTGTAGTCTTTCAAAAATGCAATGCAATTTTTTATTTATTTATTTTCATTGCAACCAGATATAATGAATTACTACTAATAGGTATATGTGTATCTTTATGTATATGCATGCATATGCCTGTTTTTCGTTATGCATGAGATTTCTGTGGCAGGTAAGACTTACTGATACAGTTAGAGTAGATAGTTCCTGCGATGGCTTAATCAGATTGTGAATGAGCACAAGGAAGTTTGAAGCTGTATAAATGCTTCTCTTCAAAGCTTTCCATATGTCATACTAGCCAGTGCTGCTTCTGCACTTTTCTTGGAATATTGAGTCCATGAGGTGCACAACCTTGTCTCAAACTGAGCTGGAAGCTGAGGGTGTCTGGCACCTCACACGCTCCTCCTTTGGTGGCTTAAATGCAAAGACTGAGGTGACTGGTGTGCTGCTAGGCTGTTGAGACCCATCAGACTCAGTCCAGTACACGCTGCGTCTTGAAAAACTGACTTGGTAAATAGGTGAGGATTTGCCTGCTATGATTAGGATTTTTCATGCATGTATGTGCCTGAATTTAAACGTGTTACAAGCACTGAGATAGAAAATACCTACATTTTGTTCTGTTTCTTTGTGACTTTGGTGAGTGCTCTGTGTATGACTGAAGGTAACAAATGATTTTGAACAATTTGAACTAATACAAGCTCTGAAAGAAAATTGCTAAATGGAAGCCATTATATTTAGAGATCTCACATACACACATATGTGCGTGTGTATAAAATTAAAAATAAAGTTATTTAGCATAGTATGCTATATTTCAGTTTAGGAAGGATCTAAAGAGGTAATGTATTCAGAATTATTGTATAAGCTCTGAAAAAACAAGGTTTATATTGTCTTGAGCTATTTCAGTGGTGTTGCTAGCATGACACTGTAATCCAAAGGACAGAATATCAATAAAGCTAGGAGGTACAGGAATGTAAACAAGCTTTAGAAAAAAACATCCAACAGTTTGTTAAATAGATCACAACAAAACAAGTCCATTATCATTGCAAAAATAGCTCTGAACTTAGTATGTCTCATTATCTGGATAGCTTGGAAAAACATAATTAATCCATCAGCAATATTGGGTATTCTACTTCTGATACTGAATGGTGAGTTTTGTTTATTCATATCTCTGTCAATATATTGGCATCTCCTAAAGATAAATAAATGTGAGAGATTTTTTTTTTTTTTTTTCCCTTTTTTATATGATTTTTAGTCTGACTGAGTTTGGGAGTGTCGTCCAAATCCCAATATTTTTTTCCTTTTTAAATAGAGAATGTTATTTATTTAATAGTGAAGAAAGATATTTTTACATTAATCTCTAATGTTATTACCATTTTGGGAAGCTTTCTCAGCAAATGTTTTGCTGCCCCTCCAAACATGGTGCCCTGGTTCTGGCTAGGATGGAGTTAACTTTCCCCTGAGCTGGGAGAGGAGCTGGAGCTGGTGGCCGCTGTGGCTGGGGACACAGCTGGGACAGGTTACTGATGAGCCACCAGCTGGGACAGGTTACCCAAATGGGCCCCAGGGCCCTTCCATCCCACGGACCCCCTGCTCAGGGTATAAAGGGGGGTGGTGCTGAGGGGCAGTTTTGCTGCTGGAGAGGGAGCTGGGCACCAGGATCCACTGTGAGCGCTGGTACTGTACATTCCCTGCTGCAGTATTTTCTGTTATTGAAGGGGGGGGTGGGTTGTTTGTTTTCCCTCTCTGTTTTGTTTTCTTCTGTTGTTCTCTTAAACATTTTTTTTTTTTTTTACAACCCAGAGTTTTTCCCTCTTTCCCAGTTCTCCTGCCCTGCCCCTGGAGGGTGTGGGGAGTGAGTGAGAGACTGTGTAGCTTGGTCCTGAGCGGGGATAAACGACAACACATGGTAACTTACCTTTGTGTGTTGGATGTTTTATAGTAATATATTTTATTTAAATTTCAAATGTGTTAACATAATGTGTGCCCATAGAGGCTGTAGTGACTTGTGCAGGGCTGTGCAGTGTTGGTTTCTGTGAAATCTGGCTTGTGTCGTAAGGAGTTGATTCAGCAAGTGACTGAGAACGGGCCTCAGCAATCAGGAGTGCTCCTTTTCAAAATCAGGTCTGAATGTAAATGGTGTTGAAAAACTCGAGCTGATTTGTCTTTTTCCAAGTTCTCTGTGTAAATGCAGGCAGAGTAGGTGTTTGAGTTAAGTTCTTGAGTAGTTGTGGCATCTGCAGCCGGAGCCGGGGGGATCAGTTTGCAGCTCTGTGGGGCAGGAGCGGGATGGCCCTGCCACGGCTCTCCGCAGCCTTGGTGGAGCCCAGCAGAGCATGGAACCGCCCGAGCAGAGAAACTCAGTTTTCTTCTCATCCAAAACCTTTCCTTTGCTCTTTTGGGTAATGTTGGCATTTGATTGGGTGAAGAAATGGGAAGGTATGATATCTTTTCTGAGAGTATATAGAGTTTGCAGGACCATAAGTTTTTCACTAGCTTTGCATATACCTATTAGGCCTCTTTATAAGGCCTTTTAAATCTAGTTTGTATTCCAGGCAGTGCATTTTCTACCATTTGCTCGCTCTTTTTGCCATCTTTTCAATACTGATAGTATTGAAATACACCGATCTCCTAAAATGCAAACAAATGTCTTTGGAATTGGACAATCAAATAATACCTGGGAGGAAATCAATGTTTATGTTTCTCCAGGTTACCAAAAATGCCAGTCTAACCAATGCTTCTCAAACGTGGAAAAGTACTTTTGGGTACTTTCTTCTGTTTTCTACTATACCCCTTACTTTGCCTCTACCATACATACGTTATGGAATCTCACTGTTCTAATGACAATAAATAAGCACAAGTGAAAGTATTACAGAATAGAAGTTTATTGTATAAATACATTATTGTTCACATTTGGTATTAATGGCTTCGGTTTGAGTTACCACCTATGTATACATCCCTCTTCTAATATGAGTGGCTCTGTTTCGTTTTCCCTGAGATGTGCAAATTTTCCTAGCCCTCAGCGCTGTGTGCCGCGTAATGGATAGACAGTTCGCAAGAGTAGCAGCTCAACAAGACTTAGCCTCTCCAAAATCAGCCAGCCGTGGAGCTGCATGTGGTGATGGCACTTCAGCGTAGCAAAGTGTTTTCCTAGTGGTTTACAACTCTCATATCTGTAGGAGCCTTATCAAAGTGCTCTGCTCAGAGTATCTGCATGCGTATCTATTTCTTTCACCCCAAATATCTTTGTTAATAGCTAGTGCTTCAATTTCTGAGTCGTAGAGACTCGTGCTTTTGCCCTTTGCTGCCTGTATAATCTTTTGTTTTCCTGTGAGCTGACTTTTGCATATATGATATCTTTAAATTACAAATCTCTGAAAGGACTGTGATTTTCTTGAGGGCGCCCATCATTAAAACAAACTTCTGTGATTTTATGATACCAGGGTCTCTCCCCTTCTGTTTCCCTCCTTTCCTCTGCCTTCCCTTTTTTTTTTTCCTTCTTTTTCCTTTTCCTATTCTGTTGTTGCCATTCCAGAAATCATATCTATCTTTGAATTTCGGTCACATCTGTCTTTTTTTTGGCATTATCAATATGACAAGTGTGATCATAGAACAGGAAGCTAGACCATGAACTGATTGTAAAAAATAAGCATCCCTCTTTATAATGAAGAGGACCTGGCCATTTTTTTAACCTATAGTACTCTGTTAATTCCTGACTTAAAGTTAGCCTAAATTTTGGAGTACAAAGTCATTTGTTTCATATTCAATTTCATTTCATATTCAGTTCCTGGGGGGGTTGAGTCTGTTCACCATTGCTGATATTTTCAGTACATTATCTCACTCTCGTTTCAACCTGTGGGTGACGTCCTGGCTTCAAAGCAGTTAATTCAGGCACACAGCATTCTGATTGTTGCTTTGTGAAATATGTGTTTTCTGTTCCTAGCCATCTCTATCAAACTCCTTCCAACTGCTAAAATCTATATTTCATTCTGCATGGATAGCTTAATAACCAGTAAGATACCTCATGCTGCATTTTTAGTATTGGTTTCCTGTAGGCCTAAGGAATTTGCTGAAGTTTTGGATGTTTCTTTTTAGACTTCAGATTTGCCAGCTGTAGCTGCGTGGTTTTGAAAGTGCATACCGAAGGGTTTTTTTTTAATTTCTTACTTAGCTCTTGTTGAGGCAGTGGCATCCCTTTTAAAAAGTACTGTGAGTACCAACCAACTGCCTGTGCCAAGTTGTTACAATGTGATGGCAAGCAGGACATTCGTGTTGCAAAAGTCAGGTGGAGGTGGCTCTTTAATGGCAGAGTGGTTTTTTGCTTCTGTCTGAAATACAAGATGACTTTGAGTCAGCTAAGTGTGCTCATAACTTTTTAGTGGAGAAACACAGTTACTTGCCAGCTGCCCTGCTTTGCCAGCCCGCTCACTTGCAGCCCGCCTCTGGTCCGCAGAACTAGCGCGTGGTGTGCACCGCTCCCCACCCCTCCACGGTAATAAACTCTGAACAGCTCAGCCGTGGGTGCCTTTTAATGATCCTTACGGTTCTGTTCCAACCAGTTTAAACAGTATCTCATTAATTACACTCTGTTGATCAGCCTTTGATGTTATTTTGTGGAATTACCTCTCCTCTCTCAGGAAGCACATGGGCAAGAGTTGGCTTCAGGCCCCATCCCTGCACGACAGGGTCCCACTCTGGCTCTCGGACCCTCTCACTGGAGATTAGTAACCATGACTGTGTGTGCAAAACGTAACAGATGTAATAAATTCACTTATAGGTGCTTTTGTTGAAAATGTTAAAAGAATACAGTTCTTTTCCTCTGAATGAATTTGTGCCTGTGCTCAAATAGGTGAGAAAGCTCTTTTGAAGAGTCAGGTTTATTAATTATGGAAACTGTACTGGTGTCTTGGTGTAGGGAGGAGGATTGGAAGTATGGTGGGACTACTGTAAAATGGAGAAAAAAAAACTTTGGCAAAATTTTAATACTAACACTGTGCACTGGAAAGAAGAGCATATATGCATTTCCCTGTAAACTGGTCCCTGGTAGCAATTTAAGACCGTGGAAGTGAATCTTTTAATCTAGATGGTGGATGAATGATGAAGATTTGATTCGATTTAATTTCATTTAAAAGAATGAGTCAGTGGACCAGCTCTGAAAAATTCTCAGGAGTTATTATGAAACATGATCAAAATAATTTCTTAATATATAATTTCTATCTGGCAGTTTAACTTTAGAAATATATCTGCTAAAATGTTAGCATTTTAGAGACCCACAGATAATGCAAAGGAAGTCTATGGGGTATACTCTATGGCCGTATACGCACAGTGAAATGGTATTACTGTACGAGTGTACTTTTTACTCATATTTTGCTTTTTGCAGTTCACAAGTGACTCTTGCTGGCTTATGTCAGTTGGCCTGCAGGAAGATTTGAGCAGTTGTCTGTTTAATAATTGCCATTCTTTCCTTTTCCGTTTGCATCTGTGTTGAAGAAATCTTCCATCTCTTTAAATATTCTGCAGAACATGTGGTTATAAATCAGATATTGTCATGTTAACATGTAAATAAGTGCATAAGAGTGGAGAGTGAATTAATGCTGTGTGCAGTCACAGAGCATTTACTGAGAAAAAAAAAAAAAACAAAACAAAAAAAAAAACAAACCCAAAAAATCAACCAAAGCCCCAAATTAAACAAAAAATGTAGTACCCACCAGAAAACAAAAGAACTGTGTGCATTATCCGTAATTACATACCATGTACTTTGAAAACCACCCACAAAAATATCACACTAGAATTACAAAGAAACCAGTCCTCATTATCTCTCTTATGGAATTAAAGAAATAGCAGTTTGCACAAAAACGTACAAATTTAAGTAGCATTTTAAACAGCTTTAAAGAGGGAAAAGCCTACCAACTTATTTTATATTGCAATATTCAGAAAATGAAGAGAATTTTAAAAATACATATTTCCTATTGTGAACTGTTAGATTTTTCAGAAGTGACTTGTATTAAAAAAATAATCTGCGGTATGTAAAGGATTTGTTAGTGGGGTTTCAAAAGCGCTTCCTTTGAAACATGTAATCTAGAACTTCTGAATATCACTGGCACTGCTTGTTTGCTCCTTCGGAATAGTCTTTAAAAAGATTTGGTCTGTGGATTTTAGAAGATTACTGCTTAAATCATTTGGGAGGGAAGCAGGGGAAAACTTCGTCTTACTAGTCAAGTAAATGCTTTTGATTTCTTTCTCTATGTCAATAAATGCAGTCCTCAGATGTTTGTCTGCAACAGCTTTCTTCTGACTTTTTTTTTTTCCCCCCCCTTGGTTTTTTGAGTCTTGTTCTTAAAAATGAGCAGCTTGTGATCTGTCTGCTCTGAGACTGTGTTCGGGTTGCACAGCAAACTTCACAGTGTAAACCTTGGTGGAAGTTAGGGAATTTGATAGCTAGTTAGGGAAGTTTCCTAGCTCAAACTAGGAAGTTAGAGGTGCCAATTTTCATATTCCAAGATGTTAAAGAATTCATAGCCTCGAGGTGGGCGAGGAAGTTCCCTGGTCAGTGCCTGGAGTGTCGGGTACCCTGGGGAGGAGGAGGAGGGTCACTGGAGGTTTCCACAGTAGCCGGGAGGTGACGATGACAGCAAGGGCAGATCTTGAACTTCGCTCCATGTGAAGTGGAGTTTCTCAATATTAAGGATGAATTTATAGTAACTTTGTCACATGAGAATTGACAAGGGCAGGGCTGATGAACCTGACTTGTGATCAGACAAAGTGTCTCTGTCCTCTTTTCCTGCTTCTCTTCTACACTTAGAGACTTGATGTTTGCCTGCTTTTGGACTCATGTATAGCCAGGAGAATTAATGAAATAAAATGCTAGAAAAAACAAAAAGGCTGAAAATTTAATAATTTAAGTTAGAAGGAATGTTTTATTAGGACATTTATTTTTATTATTATTTTTGGCAACTCTTCTGTAGTTCTGATACCTAAAGAATACTTCAAAATAATCTCCCTTTAATCAACAAATATGCCTAAGAAAAAAATAATTCAGTTAGTTCTTCAGCAGAATTTAAAAAGCATTGTATTCTAAGGACTTTTATAAAATTAAACTCCATAGAATATAAATTGGGAAAAAATAGAACAGCCTTATATGTCGTCTTTATCAAACAAAGGAAAAACGGAGATAAACAATATTACTCTATTACTTTATGGACTTTTATTTAAAGACACTTTAATTATGGAATTAACCTCATTTTCTCTGAAGCTTTCCTTTGTGATTTTCTTTTTTACTATTACCTTGTTTTCAAAAAGGAGTCATTGTAAACTGTACTATATTTTTTTACACACAAAATATGCTTATGTTTGTTCAAACATGTACTTGCTGAATTTTGACTCTTTATATTAAATATCATGAGGCTTTCAGATTTTAAATAACAAGCTCATTCAAAATTTGAGCAAATACTCTTCCAATTTAATAAAGGAGGTGCAAATAATGCAATTCAGAATAATGTACATTTGTCTCTGACAGGATGCTGAAGACTTTCTCCCGTCAGCATGGCTTCAGGCATGTACATCTGTGGTTCTTCATCTTACTTTTTCCATTCAATTTTTATCCACTCCTTTCCTCGCCCTTCTTTCTTTGCAGTAACAAACAAGATAATGTAGAGAAGTCACCTTTCCTGTGGGTTCTCCAGGATTATTTGGTTATAACAAGTAAAATGGTGATTTGTATTGAGGCTTTTTACAACTAATGAAAATGATCAACATGTCACACAGCTGCATTTCAGTTTTGTTTGTCAGAGCCCAGAACAGAATTGGTTTTATAAATAGATCCTAAATGTGAGCACAGAATATGCATACTGATGAGTTCATGATAAGATTTTTGTTTAGAAATACTTTTACAGTTTACCCATGAAGAGGAAAAAGAATTATATGTCAAACAGAACAATGTAAAGCAATTTTTTCCAGTCATTTATGCAACTCCATATCCTTCAGAAAATATCTTACGTAAGTGGTTTTTGCTTTATGGTCGTTGGTGAGATAGAAGAAGTGTTCACGTGTATTAGAAAGAAATCACATGCTCTGGAAAATGGAACATCTTGTTTTACTGTAACGCAGATTCATTGGGTCTGACAGGGGTTTTTTAGATGAAGTTAATTAAAATCAAATTTATCTGGGCTCCTTTTCCCGACTTGAAGTTTTTTACAGCATCACTAAAAAGAGGGAGAGAGAAGTAGCTCCAGCGGGAGGTCAGAGGTTTCCGAGGCCGGCTCCAAGAACGGTTCCTTTCCTGCCAGTGCCTGTCCTCAGCAGGGAGGTGTTGCGGTGGCCAGTTCTGGTGTCTGAAGAGCCAGCTCTCTGTGGCGAGTCGGGGAGGCTGCTCAGCTCATCAAGTAGCTTATAAAATGTTACGGGCACACCCCTACGCAAGCCTTTTCTTTTCTATTTGCAAACTGGTTTGAGCACTGTCTTTTTGCTCTCCAACTGCTCTCTGCAGGTTTATAACTGACAAGCGCTTCATCCTGTCACCCACCAGCAGAGCTGGGATATGCAATACACAATTTCACAGAGTCTAAAAACAGGGTGGCAATACAGCTTTTAAGGTCATGTGGAGATTGTGCTTTTTGTATTGAAATATTCTTCCCTGGACAGCATCAGTATAAGCAGGAGTTATGTGAATCTGCAGCTGTAAGAAATTAGCTACGTGTATATATCCAGCCTGAAGAAGAGAGTAAGAATAAACTGAAGAAACTTTAGCAAACATTTTTTGTTTAGGCATTCATAGGAAGGTGAAGATATTTGTCTTTTACTGTGTCTGTTGCAGCGCAGGCAGGATCCCAAGCTTGTTCCGGCGTACCTCCTTAGGAAACATGCCTTTTGCTGCAGATGAACTGTGGCACTTCCGTGCATAGGATGGGATGGGCGTCCCAGGCCCACAAGTTTGTCCTGTTATTTAAGCCATGTATACCTCATTGTTCCAGTCTTTGCATACTCTCTCTTTCTTTTTTGACATTTTGATCTCCTCTTGAGACTTCCTTTGCCTTTTTCAGAATTGGAATCCGGTTCTTTTTTTTCTGATATTGTGGAGCCTAAAACAGACTTTGGAACCATGTTGTAGTCCACAGAGAAAAGTTCAGAACTTCCTGGTTTGGAGATTTTGTTGTGCTTCTACCAGAGGTGTGGGTATTTATAAACTAGTTTGCCAGGTGGAGTTGTGCTGCCATTCTGAAGGAACAGACAACAGCCCCCATCCTTCTGGGGCTTCACGTAGGCAAGATGTTTTGTACATCATGCACTGAGAAAACGGACCGCAAACGTAGAGGCTGTGTGCGTGTTTGGTGGGTTTTGAAGAAGTGTCCGTAGACCTCAATACGATGGTTTTGCTGGTACTGTATTATTTTCATGAATGTGGCTGTACTATTTGCGTTTATTTCCATTGTTGTTTCCATTGTTAGTTGGATCATTTTAATTTGGCACTGGTTATCAAAGCTGTTTGTACTGAATGAAAAGAAGCAAAAATCAGGTATACAGCACACTTTGCATCAAAGCTGAGATGTGCTTTGCTGTTTTGAATTATAGATCAGGAGTATGCCCACTGTGTGTCATCCAATTGCCAAGGTATGGCCTCACTGAATACATAAAGTGTTCCTTTAGGGAAACTGCTCAGGATTGACCTATAAATAGTAGCACAACTGAGATCAGTGCTATCCTTCTGGAGATCGTGTACAATTCACCTGGTGCTGAGTGGCCTCTAAAGTTTGGCTGACATTAAAATGTTATTCTCTAAATCAATTATTGTAATAACCATTTTGTTTTGTGATATTCAGAAAATAACATTTGTGCCATAGAACAGTTGAGGATATCTCTCAAAAATCAATGTATGATCACTGATGGCAAAGTAAAATTTCCCGTTTAGATTCCTAGGTATTGATATTTGTGTTGAGCATAACTATTATTGCTGACGTCACTGGTAATAACATAAGGAGCAAAAAATTGAGATACATAAAATATTGGATCAGAGCTGACATAATGTTTATAGCACACGTAAGTGTTTCAATAAAGCTAAAATAATTTTGTTGGGGTTTTTTTTGTTTTAAAAATTCATGCTGCTTGTTCTCTTTCCCCAGCAGCCAGTCATTCATTTTGTCTTTAAGTTGTAATTTGTCAACTGTATTTCTCTGCCAGATTATTTTGTCACTGTTGTGCTACATACCCCTCTTAAAGTGATTTATCTTTTTAGTAAGCACTCAAAAATAATATGCATGGCAGAAGAATTTTCATTGAGCCACTATGCAGAAGCGAGCATTGTCCACGGCTTTGATTTTGACACATTAATACTTCTGCCTTCATCTCTCTCTATGTAATGTTGACAAGATTGCTGATAGATTAGCCCTTTTCTTAATTCTATTCCTAAGACCTCATTGCTAGCTATGAATTTGTGTGGTACAAAATTAATATATAGAACAAAGGCTGTCAGAGCATGGGTATTGATCAGACATATGCGGGTCCTTTTACTTTAGTTTCTTTGGAGAGATAAAATGAATCTTTTTTGTTGTTGTTGTTTATGTGCATACTCTTGTTTAAACTATCTCATTCTCAGTAGTTTAGGCCTGGATGATTAAGGGTAAATAGATGTACTGCTGCAAGTCCATGGTCTGATTTCAAATTGGATTGGTCCTTGGAATTCTGTGCCACAAATTTAACAGAAGGTGCCTTATACAAATTACAGCTTGTTCAAAATGTGGCTGCCAGAATATTAATTTGAACAAAATATTCACAACCCACATTTTTGTCCAACTCTTGGATCTTTTTTTCTGGGTTTTCCAATCTGTTGATTCTGTGTCTCTGTGTATTTGCTGATAAACTGGCAAGTTCTTGGGGGATGGGGGGGGGGCGTGCAAAAAACCATCTTAGGGATTCCTTGTGTTCCTCTGAACCTGGGCCGATTTCTGGCATTTGTGTCATGCTCTTTTGGATATCCGCTCGTTAGTCCAGCACCTGTAGGTGAGTAGCTGGTGTGACTGTGTGTGTTTGTGGGTTATTTCATTTTGATGCAGACTGAATCAGTTCATTCTGGCTGATATACAAGAGATCTTTCCTGTCTCACTTAATTAGATGCGATGGCCTAGCTTAGATTTTCCATGAGATTGAACTGCTTTTAAGTGGCAGATCATGGAAGCAGATGGACCTTTCTTCTCTGAGCCGGACACAAACCCCCTTCCCTGTTCTCAGCAATGCATTCTCCTGCAGAACGGCTCTGAGGACGGACCAGGACCCACACCCTGCCTTCCCATCCGTCCAGACTTTTGGGTGAGACTCCTAATTTGCGGAGGGCTCACACAAAGGCTGTGTAAAGACGATGTTAAAGCTAAAGAAAAACGTCTAAGCTTCCGGCATAGGCTGGCAGAGAGGTGTCTCTGTCTTCCACGGCAAAGTAACACAAGGATAACAGAGCTGTCCTAGCGTTGCGTGGTCTGGGCCATGGGATGTGATCTATGGCTGCGTCCGGTTTCTTCTAGTCTCTCACAAAATGGAGTTCTAAAGCAGTTAGAAAGTTGAAGATTACCTTAACAGATATTAATACACTGGTTTGATTGTATTTGGATTGCTTCCTGAGGAGAAAATGTTATTTATATTATAACTGTCAGAGAATGGAAGAAGAATTACATTAACAAACGCATTACATCCATGTGTTTATAGATCCAGTCTCCCTTAGGGAATGCTGCCAAATATTATATTCCTCACATTTGGTTTGTAAGTTGCATCTTACAGTAGAAAAATATATGCTGTAAATGTGTTGTTACACTCATAACTGAGACCTTGATTAAATAGAGAATTTAAACACATTCTTAAATCTCACTGAGGGCAGGAGCGCATAAAAATAAGCTGAAAATTAAGAATATGCTCATTAAAGATATGCTCAATATCTTTAATGACTTGACTATATTCTGTGGCTGGGTCTAGAATCTTAAGAAGTGTATTTTTGAAAATATTCTGATGTAGTGCAGTGTGTTTATAAAGTGTATTTATAACCATCTTTTTTTTTTTTTTTTTTTTTTTTTTTTTTTTTCCCCTCAAATATACTTATTTCGCAGGTTTTATTTATTATTTCACACAAGCAAGTCTTCTGGGTGTGCTTTAATGGTGTCTTGTTTTTCTATGGGAACAGGAAATAAGTGTATAGGAGTGCAATATTTAGGCCAGAATTGGACATTGTCATGTGCCAAAAGGTGACCTACTTTTAATAGTACCTTATTAAATTTATCTCATTCTCAGGATAAGATATTTCTTGGTGTGATCAAGGACAGTGGAATCTGGTGTATACATTAGGAAAATAGTACATGTTTGCAGAGTTTCATTTATTGTGCCTTAGAAAAATAGGCTAGTCGAAGTGGCCATCTCAAGACAAGGCTCGTAGCTCTTCGTGCTGGGGAGGCCAGTGTCAAGGTCCCTCGTTTGAGTTTTGCTTTTATTATAGTTGCCCTTTTGAAATTAATTTCTGTGAAGCGTGTTTCTGTAAAAGATATTTGGGGAATGGCAGTGGTTGCTAAAGTTAAAACTTCATGTTGATGACGTGAGACTTAGTCTCCTGAAATGTTGACGCCATTTTCCATAGTGCTCTAAAATCAAATATCCAGCTGAAGTGGCTTTCTGCTGTGAGATGAATACTAAATTTATGAAATGTACATAAAGAAATCTTTTAATAACATGTAATTTAAAAACATTCCTTACATAATTTATATTTCCATGTTGTTTCCATGTTCTGCCTTGGGTGGCAGAAAATCATACTTAAACTGAAAATATAAACCCACTCTGGCATAAACTTATATTCTACCAGAAATAAAAGTCCATGCTTTATAGAAATTGCATAAGCCGTTCTGCTGGTTTTCAGACTTAGAGAACCTGTGAAGTAATTTAAAAGAATTAGGTGTTAATATGTGTTCTGTGTTTTGGGTATATAAATAATTGTTTTAATTGCTGTCAGGTGCTGCATCTCTGGAGGATAAAATGTTTCTAGAAAAGACTCCTGATCACTTACAGACGGGTTGCCCCAGGAGCAGTGAAACGGGATTTCTTCCGTGTTTCTGCTCTGGGTCCCCATGCCCTCCATCACAGTAAGTCCTGTCACCTCGATGGCCCACACGTCCAGGACACCACTCCCCGCTAGCTGCATTGCGTGTCCTTTGGATGTGTGTCCTGCTTGGCCATGGGTGATGGGCATGCCTAGCGCAGTGCAAACGTCTGCCCACAAAGGCACTGATTTAAATTTTTCTCTGCTCTTAGGTGGAATTTTATAAAACTTGCAGAAATACCATTATATTTGAAGCCTAAGATTTAGTCAAACTTGATTCTAGGAACATATTAGAGATTTTTTGAGGAGGGGCACAGGTGACTGGCAACTTGGTGCCTTTGCGTTATTGCTTCAGCAGCTGAGACCTAAAGAAACACTTTCCCTCCCGCTAATTAAGAGGTTGTTATCTGTAGCTGTGTAAAAAGGAAGGATGTCTAAAACTTGAGGGGCATCTTCTGCGTTCATCTTCCCATGTGCTGTTTTCCTTATTTCATTAAGGGTGTCATTGTAAACGTCAATATAAGTTACATGAAAATATCTCTTAGGCCTGCAGTGATGTGTTAATGCAGTCAACAGGTGAATTTTCATGAGAGCTTGGGTAGTTTAAGGCAGAAGGGAACTTAGCATGAGCTCTGCTAGGAAAAAATACAGACAATTAAGACAACTCTTAAATTCAGTAATGGCAGGTATTGTTGGGAGCTCTAGTCTTTAGCAATAAAGATGATGTCTTTTTTTAGTTTAAGATATGAAGTGTGTTTCAACTAATTTGGAAAATATTAACTGATAAATAAGCAGCTTTTATTGGAAACTTTGAATGTGAATTTTTGGATTGTGTATGACAAGCAATGAAAATCTTGTAATACTGGAATGCAAAAAGCAGTATACCTTATCAGCTTTTGTGAAAAATAAACCATATTACATGTATTTACACTAATTGTATAATTAGACATTCAAATTACAGTATGTAAATACTTAGTAATCAGCTAAAATTTGCTTTGAAAAACAAGATAATTCCCTCAACACAGACTACCTTAAAAGAATGTTAAGTTAGGAGAACCCCCACGAAAGTACAATGGGAAAATTAGCCTGCAGTAATGAAAACCTCAGTAACTGGGGAGTAGTATGTAATTCCATCATTTCCTTTTGTGCGCAGCTATATTTAATGATTCCAAGCCTAATCAGGTGATGTGCTGAGTACAGTGAAATAAATAGGAGTTCTCAAGAGTCCGCAATACCAGAGCCAGGCTCGCTTTAAGGATTTGCCTTATTCCCCTAAAAAAGGAGGAATCTCTCTTTTCGCTTTAGAAGATCTCCAGGAAAGATATTGGGAGCGAGGAGCTGAGTGTCAGCGAGCCACAGAGCGAAACCGCAGGCAGGCGCACTTCAGAAGGCTGTACTAGACCTGGGGAGTTTTGCTGAGTTAACAAAACGCTGAGTATTTGTTATGCTGCTTCTATGTCAGTCTAAAGCTGTTCTAGATACAAGGTGTAAATAAAAATATTTCTCCCCATGGAGCCTTCCTTTTTCAGTGTTAAATAATCGAGCATCATTTTTATAAATTGCTGGTTGTTGTTCTTGACTGACATGTTTACTCAGATAATGTAACAGTTTTTCTCAAAGAAATCTACTTAGTGTCGAGATGACATAAACATGGGGGTTTTGTGGGAGAAAGAATTCCCAAGTGTTCTTTACTGTTCTGCCTAATTCTCTTTCAGGTTTACAGCCTCATTTAGTATTTTCCCTTCCTCAGTTCTGGTTCAATTACAGTCTATGTTTGCCTATATCTATTAAAAGAGCATTTGATGAGTCTGGGAATGATGTCTGCTTAATAAACCCCTTACTCCTGTATAGACTGGACCTCATAAATCAGTTACAGCCAGCACTGCTGCTGCTACCTTTGCTGGCTGGCATGAGTGGATGTGATAGGCTGCACGCTTTGCTTGATGCTGATCTTCCCTAATGCTGACTTGCTTTGCTTTTGTAAATGTGCCTGTCCCTAAACCATCACAGTGACCCTTGCGGCGGTGAAATGAGAGATGAGGGACTGTAGTCGCATGGCACAAATCAGCACGGCTTTCATATGAGGAAGTGTTCTTCAGGACAGCAAGTGTTCTTCAGAAAATTGCAGCTAAACCCTGGCCTGTGTGCTGACACTTCCTCACTGCTGTGGTGTGACAGTAAATGCAAGGAGTGAAGGGCTGGGATAATTTGGAGATGTTGGGAATTTTGGGAAAGAGAGAAGGAGTTGACAGTGTCATGAGATGTGCCTTCATGCCAAGTTTTCTTAGCAGATGGAAAGCTTTTAAAATTGAGTTCAGTATTACAATTAAATTTGGAGTAGCAATAAAACTGAGCCAGCACAGTAACAAAGAGCAGTAATGCCTTGCTAAAATGTTTAAATGGTTATATAACCAGTATTATTAATTTATGCTAACATAAAAATAACTTATAGCCAGTTATTATTGTAATTGTTGATACTTAAAACCTTTGTCTTGTTGGTTCCTGACACCTAAGTGGAGAGGTTTTAGTTTTGACAAAACCAGTTGATCTCAGGCTATTTAACAGACAGGGAACAGCTGTATGTTCCATCCTGGCTATCCACATTAGGTAAGAGAGCCAGGAAATAGGTTCTTCAGGTCTGTCATCTCATCGCCTGGATGGCTGAGGAAGCTCTGGCAGGTACTGCAGCAGAATTGGATTTGCAGCCACTCAAGGGCAGTGTGCCAGATCATGAGGTTTTTTTTTCCCCAAACATAAAGTATGCAGGTGAAGAAATTTAGCAGGAGAGAAGAAATGCTGCTTTACACAGAATTAGGATGGTAAGTGGATCAGCATCGTCCGCCGTCTTGGCTGGGTCTGGATGGCAGTGGGAGCTGGGAACAGCTGCTTGGCCCCAGCTCCAGCTGTGCCGCGAGCCTCGGCTGTGCCTTTGCTCTGGCACCTGCATTTCAGGTTGCTGAGCATCTGGTTGTAATAAAGCATAAGAATATGTGCAGTAACTACTTGGAAATGTTGAACGATGGTTGTCTTGACCAGTTGCAGGCAGCCTGTTCTTGAAGGTTTTCTGTTCAAAAGCTGGAATTAGGTAAATTCACTGGTAAATTGACATAATCCAAGCATGGCAAGGGTGCATCCTCTGTAATCTAAACACATGATCAGAATAACCAGGAACATGCTTTGCACTGAATACATATTACAGCACCTTAGAACATGGACTTGCTGTGAAGGCAGCCGCGATGAGCAAGTTTTGTACTACAGCTGATGGACCCTTAGACTTCAGTGCTTACTGAGAGGGTTGCAGGACCATGGTGTTGCATTGCAAAGTTATCTTGCTTTGCTACTCGGGTGAAGATGACCTTAGTGAAAACCAGTAAATGCCATAAACTAGCCGTAAACTTGATCCAAGTTTCCTATTTGATTCAAGGGAAGACATTTTTAGGAAAGCAATTTCTGGTGTAGGAGGCATGACAAGGATAGAGCTGACAGAGACAGGAAAGACTCTGGGCAGTGTTGTGATGTCAAGACAACTCCCAGCGGGTGATGAGACTGAGTCATTCAACCTAAAAACAGTGTAGTCACTACTACTAAGGAAGGTACTAAAAAGATTCCTTTGACATTTTCAGTATTTGGAATTTCCTATCCATCAGCTTTAAAGAAGATCCATAATTTTATAAAACCAATAGACTTCTGTGTGCAGTACATTCATAGCAATATTTGAAAAGACTTGGTTGGTTTCCCAGTTCAACTAGGGGGGAAAAAAAGGGAATTGTTACAGTCTAAAACAAAAAAGAACTAGAGTGAATAATTATAATACCCAAAGGAATCCGTAAGGATTTCCTAGAAACAACAATTCAACCCAACAATCAAGATGCCAGTGGCTTTAAAAAAAACCCTGTTCTTCGTTCTGAGCTGGGAAAAATTCCCAAGACGACAGTGACATTTCCTCCTGTAATTCATTTGAAGGCAATTTAGGTCATTTGATCTGAGACAAAAGAGCATATTTGAACATAGCATAGTCGCAGATCCAGGTACAAAGCAAAAGATGTGTCAGCTCTAAAATTCAGTGTAGTACTTCTAGGTTATGCTCTTAGAAGGGTCTCTTGCATATAATATTTTGCTTTTTATGCCACCAACCATACAGTATCTAAACTGCAGACTCCTTAGTTCATTGTATACTGGAAATATGTGCAGCAATTTCTCCAATAGTTGTCAAAAATTTATTTAAAATCAATAGCAATTCAACACTGCAACAGCCAAAACTTGCCATAATGTTTCATTTCTGTGTACGAAACAGGACTTTCTGGAAGTGTTCGTTTTTGACCAATACATATTATCTTATCATGTCACTCAAGGTAATGCTTCTGTGTAGCTTTCCCTTATCTCAGGGGATATTTTCAATAAAACAAAAAAAAAAAACCCAAAAAACCCAACCTATTTAAGCATTCTTATCTTAACACCCTCTGTCTAAAGGAAAGCCAATAGCTTAGTTTTCAGTGAAAGCTTTTTATTAACACCAATATATGGACATATATTAGTGGTTTTCCCTTGAGCTTTGCTTATTTTTAACAGAACAAAACGTTTCAAATTATAGCCATTTGAAAAGTCTGATTCTCCTTCTTGTAATTTAAAATGTCTTCTTGTCATATATACATTTGGATAAGTACTGTTCAGACTTTGGATTCAGATCAGTTCTGTGGAAAGCAGTGTATTTAACATTTCTCCCAGCGCTGTTACTCCATTACCTGTTGTTGTTTCTTCATGGACATAGCTGTCAGTGTTGCTGCTGGCGTGCTTCTGAAGGGAGACTTGATTGAAATCAGTAAGTTATTGGGAAGCGCCCAGTTAGCAGTCTTTCACTTCTGGTAGTGGAGTCTGCTAAGCCTCCTATGCTTTAAGCACAATATTTCTACACAACTTTTCCATCCAGATGTGCACATTAATCAAATGAAGAGTAAAACAAGAAAGCCTGAGTATACTGCTGTGTCTTTGATAGGACACTGGCCTGGATGGTGGCAGGCACGCGATGACAGGCATGGGTGTACATGGAAGTGGCAGGCTGATGTGTAGTTAATATAAAATACAAATCACTTCAGTGGATCTGCAAGACAATGATTCGATCTCCACAGTAAAATAAAAGAGAATGGAAGGGAGCCAAGTGTTTTATCTTGCGCTTTCCGTTCAGTCTTTTGGATCTCCCCATCCCTTTTGTCTTCTATGCATGCCCTGATGATACCACAAAAGACTGTGGGGTAGATTAACATCTTTTTTTCTTCCACAAGATTCAAGTCCCCTGTGAAATCCATGTTCTCTTTCTGTGAGGTTAAATTTTAGGATTTCAGTTTCATGGACACAGCCATAAGGTGCTGCCACTAAGAATTAATGCCGGTGATTTGTACTAACCCCCTTCTGTAGCACTGTGCACCCATGTTCCAGTGCAGAATATTCCTTCCCAATTTCCCTTTATTAACCACACCCTAAACCTCATTCTAATGAAACAAAAAGGACAAATTACTCAGAAATGCAGTCTCTGTCAAACTGTCAAGCGGTTACAGGAAGATAGCAATTAAGAAAAGCTAGAAGCGATTTGAAGGCAGAGTTTTAGATCGATAAGCAAAGGAGCAATCAGCTTTCACAGACCTTTTGCTGGCCATGAGATGTTAACACTCGGTGCAAGGCAAGCGCCTGCTTTAAGTTTTTGAGCATGCATTTTCTTTCTGTGCTTCTTGGAGATGTTCATCACTTGGTACCAGGTCCTCCATCCCATGAGCTGCTTGATTTACACATTGTTATTTTTTTTTTCCAAGTTCTAGATTATATGCTACGTGCATACAGCTTGCCATACTTGGATGGGAAAAACAGAATCTTCAGACTTAGTTATTCATAGTTCCAGCTGTTTTGCACATCAATGACTTTATTTTATTTTTTTTTTGTGAGTATCTACTATTCCCCCACACCAAGAGAGAGCCAGTAATGACTTATTTGTGGGTGTGGTGCAGACTGACTTCAGTAGCGTTTGTTGCTAGAAATTACATGGAGCCTGAAGAAAGTCACTCTTTGGGCATTATTAAAAATTAAATGAATTAAAGGCTTTCACGCATCTACATATACTTGTTTAGCTTGTCAAAATATTAGCATTGCCCTGGTTTTGGCAATTTCTGAGTACATTGCTGTGAAACGTGTGCCATCTGCTCACTGTTTTGTGAAGTACTGCAGGGAAATGTTGAGATTGGTATGAAAGCTCTCAGCTGGGGTTCTTCACCCACTGCTGTGGCACCTCTGCACAGCTGTCTTCTGAGCACTTCCCCAGGCCTCCCTACCCTTCTCCAGGCTTTTTGAGGCCATCAGGCCACCTGTCCTGCTGCTTCTCAAGTGCCCTCATGGAGCCTCATGACTGCACTTGTGGGTTTGGATGAATTGGGGATTGAGTGAAAAGTCATGATCCCAGCCTGAGGAAGAGCACGTGTCCGTTACACCTCCTCTACCCCAGTGTATCCTGAGTGTCAGTAAAGACAGGGGCAATGCATGTGTCTTCTTCCTGGAGGGCCACCCCTAGCATCTGAAAAGCAGGAAGCATTCCTGATTGCCCAGTCTTGTCACAACCCAGCTCTCAAAGCCAAATAAGAGAGAACACATTTCAGAGTTGTTGTTGCAGCATAAAAACGATATAGAGAGGTCTTGGAAGCCTCGGCGGTATCCCACAGGCTTTCTCAGGGTTGAGGTGAAGGGAGGGAAAGTCATCATGTTTTCTCTGATGAATTACGTTTGCACTTCTCTACTTGGAAAATGGGAGATGATAAGTAGAAAGAAGTCTTCTAAGAATTTATGCTCAGTAGAAATGAAAGATGTGTTTTTAATTCAGGTTAGGTAATACTGTAATTTTTCTTGGCCACTCCATACTTCATTTCCCACTTCCTCATTTGTGCGTTGAACTTCCCTGTTTAAAGTTTCAGGATTCATTCTCTGTTCTACAATAACCCCTCCTCCAATAAGCTGCCATTTTCCAAAGTTATTTTTCTTTCTTCTGTCATTACAGTGCAACACTGTTTCTCAGTTGAACTTTTTATTTCTCACAATCCTTTTTTCCTTCACTTGCCATGTCTATGCCAAATATTCTGTGGCATACTCATGCTCACAAACACTCTCTCTCTCTTTGTTTAATTGCTGTTCCTTCTGAACTCTTTCAATTCTCACCTCCCTATTCTGAGTCCCGTATTTCATCTCTGCCAATTTTTGTTACTGCCACTTTTATCTGTATTTCCTTCAAGCTTCCCTCACCCTTTGTGTTACCTCAAACTAATGATGAAGTGGGAAGTATATCTGCTCTTTTATTCGTTCTTCTTTCAACACCGGTGTGATTAATCCTGGTCTTTCTGATTGGCCCGTGCAATGATGATTGAGCTGTCGTTCAAACTTTCACTCTGTCTCACCACCGGTCTGAAATTGAACTTCATACCATGGGAGCATTCAGCACTGTCAGGAGAATGTGAGTCAGTAATTTACAAAGTGGCTCTGCGTTTCATACCCTGTCCCCACTTAAGAATGCAGAAAATACTGTGGAGGACTTATTAATGAATCAGGATACAGCAGTGCCACTGCATTACGTCATCTTGCATCCCTCGAGATGAATAAATTATGGATACAAAACCATTATCACCTCCTTTTGGCAGCATTTTCACTTTCTCTCGTTGTCTATACCTGTGACTTGTTGGCAGGGGTTTATTTCCTCCCTCCCCCAGTATGTTGCAAAACTCCTGGAAGCTTTGTAATTTTATTGTTTTTTGTAGAAGTGATTTCTTAGTGTTTCCACTGAATTCCCTTTCCTTCTGCTATAATGTCATTAACTTCTCAGAGCTTACATTTGTTGCTTGATTCATTTTTAATAATTTTAGTTCAATGAATGAGAAATATCCTGTAATGCAAAGTGTTTTCAAAATCACTGAGAAATGAAATTGATACCATTAAGGTTCTTCTGTATTTGTATTGGAATTTCTAATGTGGGAGATTGAGAAACACCACAAGGAGAACTGCCGTTGTCAAAAGTATGGGTACCTAATCTGAAATACAAACATGTGGTGCAGGCCCCTTTTAAAATTATTCTCATGCACTTTCAAAAGATTCTTCTTCCAGTAGCAACTTCTCTTTTTAATAAGTGAACTAATTTTTTTGTCCTTTCCAACAAGGATTTGAGATATTTTGTTCTTTTAATGCAAATGTCCTCTTTTTCTGATCAGAAAGCCTGTACACCCTCTCCATGTGTGAAATTCCTTTAATTACATCTTTTCAAATGTATCATAGTGCATATTCAGTATAATTTATAAATAATGTGGTGTGTTAGGTCAAATAACCTTACAATGTTACATCACGAAATGGGGATGTAGCAGCCTTGAAGGCAGAGCTCCTGTACAGGCAAGGCACCGTATTTATCTCTTCTTCCTTTTTGATTTCCACTCTTCCATCTCCAGCTTTAATCCCTTTTCACAAGTGGAGTAACTAAAATTATCAGAGAATGGAAATATACCTTTAATAAGTCCAGTGAATTGGTTTCTGTTAAACCTCACTGTGTTAGAATGGGCCGGTGAAACTGGCACAAAGTTGGATGAGAGAGAGATTAATTCATCTTATGTCAGTTCTGAGAGCAGGGTTCAAAGCAATCCAAAGAGACAAAAAAAAAGACTTTCTGCATGTGTGCTTAATATGTATAGTTGTCAGCAGTGAGGTGCTTCATACTGCAATGCCCTAGTTTGCAGTTTGTAGAAGTATCACAACCCCAAGCGCAAGGTGTTGGTGTTGGAAACGTCCCAGGAGCTGAACTGGACGAGCTGGTGCTTTCTTGGCAGCGCAGGGGTGAGTTACGGTGCTGCTGGAAGGGCCTGATTGTGATTAAGGGATGCTACACCAGCAGCCGAGCTTGTTCTTCTTTTTGATATTTTTTTTTGAATGATTACTTTGCTTACATTCATAGAAGTTGCCTCACCAAGTCTTTCTGGAATTACTTTGTTCTTTTACCGAGGAATGGCTGACTGTGTCAAACAAGTTCAGCAGTGAGTCTGCATATCTGTTTCTCCTCAGCATTTTGCCTGTAATTTTTCTTCTCTCCATCTGTTAATTGTATGTAGTGGCTTATGAAGGATTACATTAGAACATTTTAAATAATTGGTGTGATAGGGGATACCATTAGTCACCGTTATCACCAGTGGGTGATAATTTTCTGCTCTATCCCTTCTGTTTGGGGAGAATTGGAAGGCAAGTCTGCTAAGAGGGAACAGAAAAGCAGGGTAGATTAAGGGAATGTTGGACTTGATTTATTTCTCACACTGTATCTCCACTGATTTCACAGAATTGTTCCTGATTTATATCACTGTAATGTAGAGGAAGATCAGTCCCTTAAACTGTACTGTATGTGATTCATTTTGTGTTTTGTCATCCTATAATGTGTATTTTGTGGTTTTGACATTAAGCTACACATCTTTCAGATCACAGTCACGTTATATGCGAACTCACCACAAAAACAAATGCAAAACAAAACAAAAAAAAAAACCCCACCCCAAAAACCTAAAAAAAACCAACAAAGTTCTTCAGCAACTTCAGAAAAGTGAAACTGTACCTGCATAAGAATAGGGTAAAATTACAGGAGGTGGAGGGGATGAATCTGAAGAAAGAGTCAGAAAGGTAAAGGCTCCTAATGAGGCACCATTAGCAAACTACGTAAAAGGCAGAACTGAGCATACTTTTAAAATGCGTAAGAAGCTAGGGAATAACAAAAGGAATTGCTGGGTCCTCTGCTTAAGAGGATGGAAGGGAAAAAAAATGGTATGTAGAAAGCTGAAGAGCTTAATAGCTACTTTGCGTTAGCTCTTCACTAGAAAGATAATAGTTACAGGCTTAATGCACTAATAGTGGTAACATAAAGGTGAGATGGAGTCAGGAAAGAAGAGGTTAAAAAGTATGTACCAATGTCAGATGGAACACATTAAAATGATTTCTGGAGAGCCAGGGAAAATTCTCCCTGGAGCGAGGTAGCATCAGTATCAAAGGCATTGGCAATTTAATTAGTAAATTCATAGAGGGGAGGGAATTTGACTGGGGCTGGAAATGAATGCCATGGAATGAAATCCAGCAGGTGTAAAATCCTCATAGTCAAACTTTGCTTTTTCAGTCTTGAGGACCAAGGGAATATTCTGCTTCTCTGAAAATCCATTGTTGAATATGGTATCTGGCCCTGACTGAACAGCCTGTGAATCTGCCTTTCTAATTAGTACTTATTTTGGCAGTGGTCATTACATGGCCAACAGCCAGTCTTTCAGGCTGCAGGGACGCGTTCTTCAAAGGTGTGGACTGTGAGTGGGAAACATTACATGATATCATTTCCTACAACAGTAAGTCTACCTCCTAGTCTGCAATGGTGCTGCCTGATTGATAACTTCTGTTATTTTTTAAGATTGAGGGACTCAACAATATTGGGCTAAACACACATGAAGAGGAAGCATGAAGTCACTGTGATTGCTGTCCAATCTTTTCTTTATAATTATTTCATAAACTGCCATCTGTAATTAAGTTGAAACTGTCAGTGGTTCCATAGCATAGCAGTGTCATTGATAATAACACGTACACAGTTATATAACCCTTTCTATTGGGAAACATAAAAAAAAATCATGGCTGGGAATGCATAATGCTTTTTTCAAACAAGAGAGCAGGTGAAACAAATTTCAATGGACTCTTCCAACCCCACGTTTTAGTTGCTGTTATCCTTCCTTTTTTCTTTTTAATCTCTGCAAGCGGGTTATTTTTGGATCTAGAATGTTTCTAAGTTTTCTTTTTAAATCATCGTTCTCAGTTAAGTTTGTGTTCCGATTTTAGAATGGAAAGCAAACAGCAGCAGAGTGCAGGTAAGATTTTCCTTTCAGAATAGTATATGTGCCATTTGCTCAGTGAAAATTCTTCCAGATGTTGTCACCTACTTGCGCCCTTTCCAGTTTTCCTGATGTGCAGGAGGTACCAAAATCTGTCCTTTGCCTCTTTTGGGGAAGCCTGTGCAACCAAGTGCATGATTGTTATGACTCCTTAGGCTGCCGCTGTTAAAACGTTCCATCAAAGCCTAAAGCAGCTGCGTATCGAGCAATGGTAGAGGCATAGCAGCAGCTCACAAATGTTGCTGGCCCTCCTCAGAACGAGAAAGCGTGTTCAATAACGGCGAGTGACTCATTCCTCCCGGCACTCCTCGCCCCTGGGGCCGCTCTGGGAAGTCTGCCACGCAGGAGTGGCAAACCTGTGGGCAAACCTCCCTGTTGATCAGCAGAGCATGAGAGGAACGCAGTGCAATTTGCTTCACCCTGTTTCTATAAAAAGGGATGTAAACATCCTGGTTTTATAGCATATACGTAACATACATAATGACCATGGATGGATGGTATAGCTGGGTATATATTTGTACCATATCAATGACTGCAGTGTTCTATAATTTCTGCTTAAACACCTGTATCGCACACAAAACTCTTCCTCCTCCTTCCCACCTTCAAAAACTCTGGCTAACACTATTTGCAGTCATTTCACCCCACTGTGGAGGCTACATATTGTAATATCCCATGGTTGTGATTCTCCTTGTACATAGGAGAGTTTATGCTCCCTGTCCAAATAACAGAGGAGGAAAAAAAACCCTTCCACGCTGTCTCTAGTGGTATCTCAGTCTTGTGTCCTCTTCTCAGCTATCATTTCTGTCTGCTTCTCATTCTGTTTGTGAACCCATCTGGGATTATGTGTTATGTTAACATAGCATGCAGTTACATGTGCGCCAAATCCTTTCCATTATCTCTGTAAGTGATACAATAGATCTTCAGCTGTACGGCAGCAGCTTGGGACTGGGTGGGATGCAGTAAACATGTTGAAGGAGTTGGCCCATGTCATTGTGAGGCTGCCCTTTACTGTCCTTGAAAGGCTGTGGCAAGTGGGGAAGGTTCTTCATTGGAGGAAAAAGCAAGTATTATATCCTACTTCGTAGAAAACAAGGAGGAGGGTCCCCCAAGGAGGATCTGGGGGTTCCAGTGGGAAGGAAGTTGACTGTGAGAAAACTTAGCCCCTTTAGAAGGAGATTTTAGTAGATGATGTCAAGGTGACCTTCTAAGCTTAATTTTTCTGACTTTGCATTTCTCTGCCTTTGGTATGTATAGGATTAGCAGTTCTGGCCTTGTATGACCTCTTGAGTTCGTCCATCCTTACGCCGTTGTCCAGTAGCTCCCACGTTGGCCTTAGCAATCCCAGAGCTGCATGTGCTGTGCAGCGAGCCCCGCAGAGCGTCGCTCCGTGTGTTCCTTCCAGCTGGGCTGGGCTGTGGGCACCGTGGAGATGGCATCGGATGCCATCTCTGGTTTTGCTTTCTGTATGGTTCTGCTGAAGGTGCTGAAAAAGCCTGCGGCATTTTTCTATCAGCTGTGCATAGAGAAACTGCCATCTCCTGCAAATGGTCTCTGAAACATGGAGCTGGGGGGATGTTCAGTCATCTTTTGCTTGGGTTGGGTTCATCTGCTGTTCATGTTTGCCGATGCTGTAAATTGTGGCTGTAGGCATCCAGCTCCATCACTGCTACGTGGATGGGCACTTGTGTTGCGTGAGGGGAGCTGGATTCCAGGACAGAAAGTTTTTGAATTTGGTCTGTTTAATGTTGTTGATTTTTATGCCAGCACTATACAGTTTTTTGACTTGTGTTACTGAATATTTAGGAAGTGACTGTAGTACTGCTTACTTTTTTTTTTTTTTTTTAAGAGGTAAAAGCAAGAAGTCTCAGATATCTGTGCTATTAGATCTGTAAGTTACGTGTTGTAGTGCAGATAGCGATTTCCCTGGCGACAGGATGGGTGACCATGAGGGCAGGGTGGCCTGAAGTTAAGGGCTATCTGCTGCCTTGGCATGAAATATTAGTGGCCAGTATTAACATCGTTTTTGCTTTCCCACTTTATTTCAAAAGCAGAATTAGAATGATTTTGTTGCATTGTAACAAAACTTTTTACAAATTAATATCCTTGTCAATGCTTGCACTTCATATAATTTTTCCAGTCTGATAGTAAGCAACAACAGTGAGGGCAGGTCAGTTTTAGGAATTTGCTTTAAAGAAGAAGCAGAAAAAGAAACCTCTTTGATTATAAACCCGGATTATGTAAATTAGTCAGATATTGTCTTTTTTTTTTTGCTGGGATTGTTTGTTTCTCTTCTGAGATCTCTTGTTTAGAAGTCCAAGTGCTGAAATGGAGGATTTCCATTTAACATTGAAAATGGAATCAAATATCTGCTTCCTTATTGTATAGATCTCTGCTTATAATCTTTAGAGTTAGCTTATTTAGCTTTACAGCAGCATTCCTGTGTGCTGTTTGGGGCTCTGAACCTCATTGCTCCTTCTCCTCATTTTATTACCAGAAAATTCAAAGTCCTTGACAAAGGAAAGGACTTGAGAAACTACATCACAACCCTGACATCACAGTGAGAAAGGACTGTGAGGTGAGCCATCTTGACCAACATGAAACAGAACTTGACGTTCTAATGCCTTGACATCGCGCTCATTTAATCTTTTTTTGCTTCTTTTTAAATTTTTTTTTTTTTTTATTTTTTATTTATTTAGCATAGTAAAAAGAGGATATCCTAAGGACACGTATGACTTAAACAACCTATAAGTGAGCAGGGGTGTGAAAAGCATCTGTAGCCCCACTTTGCTTTGAAAAGGGAATTGAATATACCAAACAATTTAGGGATTGCCTGGCTGAACGTCACGTGTAACGCTCAGTGCTCTGATGTTTCCTTGCTGGCCTCTGAAATATAAAATAAGAAATTGATTTCATGTACGAGCATAGCAGTTGGTGCTGATTATACACCAGAACCTAAAAGCACACAACCCTTAAAGTACAGCAAATAAATGCGAATCTTTAAAAAAAAAATTTTGATAATGGCAAAAAAATGAAAATCCTATTCTTTGGTATCCTAAATTCAACCTCAGTAAAGTAACGCCATTATTACTGAAAAACCATTCCTTGAATATAAGTTGGAAAATAGTTACTAGAACCATGTTGTCATTATAGGAAAATGTAGTTATTTAGAACCTGGAAATCTGTGTGTTTGAAATGCAGTTTGTGGCGGACGTGCATTTACACACTTGGGAGAATTCTGCTTGTAACACAGCTAAGTGCTTTGTACAGTACATCTTATAATTTCTCAGCTACTGGAAGATTACCGCAAGTTTTGTGTTAGCCTGCTTGAGGACAAGAGCACTTTGCTAAATTCTACATGATTTGACTGTGCTTACTGACTTATTATGCACAACAAAGATATTTTGTAGTGATTATTCAGTAGAAAAATACACTAAATTGGTTTTTGTCCTCAATGTGACACTGATAAGCAGTCTATCTGCTGAATTCTGAAAGTGTCAAATATTAATATTAAGAGTAAAATCTTGAAATAAAAAGGAAAAAAAACTTTAAAATAAATAAAAAAAGAAGATCCGAAGCCTATTGGTGTATTTTCTGATACTGTCTGCAGCACAGCGTGATGCTGTGCTGTTACTTTAGGTAGCATGTGAGCAGAGCCGTGAGCAAAACTGAAGTAAGTGCATCTGAGGGGAAAAATAGAATTTTAGAAATATTGTAGTTTCAGTGTTTTGACTTTTTTTAACATTTAATAAGTATGTTTAATAAAAATATATTTCACTGACAGTGCATCTCTGAGCTAACGTATGTATTTATGGACATAATTGTATTTACTGAACAGTGGACAGAATGTATTAATGGACATAGTACGACTGGTGTTACAAGTAGATAACGATATTTTATTTTTGTTAGGTTTGTGATGCTTTTTATTAAATCTTGATGAATTATATAGAAGTTGATTTTAAACAGAATGTCATTTGCTGTATGGTGAATATGAAGTCAAACGATTCACAGTAAAATATGAATCCTTTAAATAAGAATGAAGCCAGTGTAAGTCAGCTTTGAATGGCAACCCTTATATCAATACGCAAGGTATTTTTTTCTTGACTACTTTATCTCTGAGTGCATGCAAACATCTCTCTAGCACAGTTATGATAAGTAATTATCTACTGAATCATTTAGAGCTAGTGCAGTGAAAGTAGCAAATAGTGTACTTACCTGGCTAAACTCATAGGGAATGCTTTACGAAGGCTAAGGCATTGCAGGAAAGTAGTAATATTTATGCTCTATTTTTTTTCTGACAAGCAGTTGTCTTTATCTTACCATTTCCTAATCAGAATGCGTATTCTATATTATCCTGTGCTCTAAATCAAACACAGTGCTGTGCGTTAAGACAGGCTGAAAAAGAAGACATTGAAAGGGTACGAAATTAAGACAACAACACATTTAAATTGTTAGTGATAACTGAAAACGATTTCACACCTCCTGTTCTTTCTGATGTAGTCAAGGGTAAGCAAGTTCTGCTGTATTTCAGAAATGGGCTGTGTGAAGAGAAGACAAGCACGCTGATGTATAGAGCAGTGGTCACTGATTTTGCTTTAAAAAGGACTTAGACCATGCAAGGGAGGAAAGTATTTTCCTGCAGCAATGCAGTGAAATCCGTTGTTGCTATGGTCTCAACTGGGTGCCTGGAAGCACCGATGTACGTGTGAAATGTTTTCATATCACAAACATATTAGCAACTTACTTGATACCAAGCACAGAAAAAGAAACCCATACTGTTCATGCATATCGTTGTTTTCCTCTTTTTTGTGCAATAGGTAAGTGAGGGTGTTGTTGGCAGCCAATTCGATGTCAGGTCTTTTTGTGATTCTTTCTTAGAGCTCATCAGGGTGCTGATAGACTAAAGCCATCCAGCATGAAGAGATTTTTCACATCACAGTTGCAGAAGCAAACTACTTCTTGCCAAGCACAGAAAATACCAATAAACATTACATATTCACATTTCCTTTTTGTTGTTTAATAAGGGAAAGGTGTCCTGGTGATTGCTCAGCCATCAAGCAGGAAAAAATTACAACTTCTTTTCTTCTCTTTTTGCTCTCTTCTCAACGGAGAGTCTCCTTTCCCCATCCTTCTGCTGTAAACTATAGAGAGCATATAGAGAGTCTCAATAGGAAACATAATGGGAAAATAGGAAATTGCAGAGCTCGGTTGCCAATCGCAAACGCAGGCGCCTCTCCTCCTGGCTGTATGCGGATTTCTTTGTTAGCCAGAATTGTTTCTCTGATTTTCAAAGGCCTGTTTATATATTTGGGATATGTCTGCTTTCTCCAAACACTACAGTAAGATTTATTAATGAGAGTTGTATGTGTGCAGCCTAGACTTCCCCCTTTGTGTTTCTAGCAGGGTAGTTTTTGCTGTACCAGCTGCCTCTGCGGTTGTGTCAGGCGGAGCACGGCGCCGCTCTGCAGAGCGCCTCCCAAGCACAGAGGGGTCCGAGGGGCTGCTTTGGAAATAGCGCATCAGTGAAGTGTGTGTGTGCAAACACAACGCTTTGCTTTAAAGTCCCATTTGCTTAATTTTAGTGGCACCAGCAAGAGCTGTCATCTTTTCCTTCGCACTGCTTACGCTCTAAGTTTCTGCTCACTGTGAGAAAGAAAATTTGCCCAAGCTTTTCTGTTCTTCTTCTTTTCCCCCCTGAAGATGACAGAATCCTTATCATTGTGCAAAACAGCTATGAAAATTTCTTCTTCATTAGGCTATAAATATCGTTACTAATTTTTACATCTACTTATTTACTCTGTCTGCCAACATCAATTTGGCTCAGTTCCTTTCTTGACACTAGATCACTAGTGAACTACTGTCACTACTTTAATCTTTTTAGTATACCAGTAATCAAAATAAACCAGCAGTGATAAATGCTACCAGTAGACATAAATACCAGTATTCCAGCATGATTTTCTGGGGTTTTTTTTGTTTGTTTTGTTTCATTAATAGTAACAAAGCATGTCAATTTGAAATAAATGTGAAGCCTTCCCATTTTTCTGAAAAGTTTTGCTTTTGGCCGTTGTGGTTGTTCAGTGATCTCTGTGCTAGGCGTGTACTTCTACTGCTTACGGACGTGAACAGCAAATACGTATACTTTGTCTTTCATTTAAATGGTGATGCCAGCTTAAAATTTTCTGGTCCTTTCAGGCACTTGATTTTTTTCTCATAGTACTTTGGGTTTAGTTTATGTCTTATAGATAGCAAATTGTAGATGTAGAAAATAAGACAGTGTTCCAACGGTGCTGTTCCTGAACAGTATTGTCAGGATTTTACTTAATGTCCGCTTCTACGTCTCCTTAAATGTGCAAATCAGGCACCACCTCCAGTGCTGGCAGACCCTTTAGAATGCATTACATCTTAATGCTTGTAGAAGTACTGATATACTTTTACTTCTGTAGCAAATGTAATATATTGTATATTATATATATAAAATTTACCATTTGTCTTGTAACGCCTGTAGCAAAAATATCGTGGAATTACATACAAAAAATATAGGTTAACTCCCACGGAGTTATTTAGTGTGCTGTATTTTTCTCAATCTCTCATTATTTACCCAATAAATTCTGACAGTAATTTTGGTTTAGTGTGCTAATTTAGAAAGTAATCATACAAAGATTATACGCACTAGTTTATATTTAGGATACTGGGAAGGGTCCTTATGTAGCTCCATATTAGACTATAGTCTGATATCTCTTTTCATTCTGAGATACTGATTTCTGTGACTGGCTGCTCTGGGAAGTTCTGGTAGGAGTTTTCTAATATATTGCTTGGCAAAATAATCATACTGTATTCAATGAATTCATACATCAGCGCGTCTCACATACAAGGCTGAGCAGTTGCAGAGCTAAGCCAGCCACTTCCAGTAAATAGAATGCAAAATCTCATGTTTATTTTAATTTGATTTACTGTATTACATATGCATATTTTCATGTTTTTCCAAGAAAACATGATTATTTCCCTCCCCCTCCCCCAACCTCACTCTCTAATTGGCAGGTAGCAGTGACACCTTCTCAGGTGACTAAAAACCCCAGCCTTCATGTGTGGAGTCATGTTTGTCTGAAACAGCGTACTTTCCAGAAAACAGGTCCACGTGTGGAAATCAATGTAGATAGACAATGCTGAAAACCTGCCTGGTAGAAAACAGTTAAAGCTATTTAACCAGGTGATCTGGTCAAAATACAATTGTTTTGTTATAGGTTTGTACATTAAAATAAATAAAAATGTAACTGAAAAAAAAGGAAATATTAAGGAAGAGAAATTTGAGCGAATGACATCGACGCATTTAAAGTATCTTAAACTGTCCTGCTCTTTTTAGACAAAAATGTAAGTTTTGTTGAAATATGTGCTTTTCATATCACTGTATAGAAAGAGGATTTGGATTTCAGATATTAAATTCAAATCTAAATGTTTTTGAAGGTAGAGTTGCACTGAATCTCTTTAAGCTAATTTCTACTATCATAGCATTTCTGATTTAGAAAATTATTTTAGACTTTGGCTTAAGCTTTGGACATTTTTTCCTTCCATTTACTTGGGCACAAAGAGTTCTCATGCATCTTCAAATACCCATTATCTTGCACAAGGTGGGGTATTTATCCTGTCATCATTCACTTACCATCTGTCCTGCTTGAAGAAGAGTTACAGGTCAATAGCAAAGTTATATTCCATATAGGTGTGTGTACATGATGTGAGGGTGAGTTAGGGTGAGATATAAGTAAGTCAGCAGACAGCACACCAGGTTTACTTCTCTGGGATTACAATCATGTAGATTTATGTTTAGTTTTTGGTTTTCAGTAGTTAAAGCAAAGAGTGCTAAGGAGGTGAATTTTTACCTTCTGTGAGGTCTTTCATTATACTCTGGTGGGATTCCTGCCTATTATTCTTCTAATGGCCTTTTCCTGCTCTGCTGAAAAGCAAGCTTATTAAATAAGATCATGCAGAAATAGAGGACAACTGGAAATTATTCTGTAATTTTTTTAAATTTATGAGTACGGAGAAACTTTTGCTGTAATGCACTTCAGAACAACATTGTAGAATTTAAGACACAATTCCTAACTGGTGAGGAGATGTGAAATAGCACAGAAGTAGGGAAATCTATAAGTTTCAGGGAAGGGAAGGTTTTCCTGCTGTAAATTTATTGGTGCTGGGGATTAGAAACTTGCATTTTAGTCTTCATACAGAGCCTTGTTTGCAGTTCAGCTGCACGTAAAGGTAATTTGGGGCACTAAACGTCAACAAAAACATGGATTTCTTAAACTTCCTTTTACGTTCTTTTACGTTTTGCTATAATATTGGGTATCGCGCAGGGTTTTATGTGCATCTTCACAAGATCAGATAATAGCATCATAGGATATTTTGGGCTGGAAGGCACCTCAGGAGGCTGGAAGTCCAATCCTCCTGGGCAGAGCATGGGCAGCTCTAGGGTCAGCCCAGGTTGCTCAGGGCTTTCTCCAGGCTTGTCTTGAAAACCTCTAAGGCCAGGGACTGCGCAACCTCTCTGGACAGCTTGTTCAATGACTGAACATCTTGTGACCCTGTGGGTTTCTGCTATCCTTGTTGAATAAGTGGGAACAGAAGAGAGTGTGAGCTTTCTTTGCTGATGTTAACTCAAGTTACACTGTCACCTCTAACTGAAAGCTTCATAGAATCATAGAATCACATGGTTGGATGGGACCTATAAGATCATCTTGTCCAACCGTCTTCCCACTACCATTGCTGCCACAGCTACTCAACCATATCTTGTAGCTTCTCTGTAAGTAAAAGCTTTCTATAAGAAACCAGTTGTATGAGGAAATAGAAGATACAGACCAAATTAACAGAGTGCAGTAAGAACATTCCAAATAGCAATCAAATAAATTTGTGTAGGGTATTAGTTTACAGTCTGGTTATTTCACTTGAACTTAAGTCTACTGGAGTTACTCAGATCACCTCTGTCGTGAAATTGTAGCACAAATGACTGGTCCTGGGTGGCCTAAAAAGCCAGGGACAGAAGGGAAAACTTGTTCTGTTGTTAAGAGTCTGAATTAAGCGTCTTAACCAGTGAGTCGGTGTGCTCCTTCATAGCAGGAGCTCTGACAGGGGTTTCTTGGTGGATTTTGGCTGTCTTAAAGCTTTGAGGACTTCTCTTTTCAGCAAAATGAGGAACAATTTGGTATGCCCTAAAGGAATTTGTACTAAGAACTGGTAACTGTCATAAAGCATTGGGACAATAGGGGGAAAGAGGAAGAAGAGTAACAAGTAGCCTAAGAACTGTGCAAACAAAATGCGTATGTGAGAAGCGGTTTCTGTGCTAAATATATTAAAATGATTCAGGAAATAACTATAGCCTCATCCTTACAAATTTTTCGGTGTGTTATCCTGTTATTTTTTCATGCCAGAAACTCAAAATGGATGGATCACTTTCTTACAGCAGGGCCCGCGTCACAGTGTGCATTAGAAATGGTTTGAACTAGCTGGAGGCATGAATCCTTCACCCCAAGTCCCAGAATTCACCCAAGGTGGTTTATGAGCAGCCAGTTGATGCAAACCCTTCCTTTGGTGCATCGCTGCTGTAGCAGAGGCACGTGGGTTATCTGCCAAGGTAGTTCTCTGTACTTCACCTGTCAGTAGCTGATGCTTCTGTATTTCTCTTTCATTTTCAGATATATTAAAAATTTATCACAAACATTTAAAGAAGAAAAATGCATTGACTTTTCTGAAAGCAATTTGTTAATTAACATCAAAGGGATGAAATTTGCCTTGCATTGCCTGGTGAGTGGCATTCTTCCATCGTCCTGGTTGCTATGGCGATGAAGGAAACTCGTTTGTTCCGGGTCACTCCTAAATTTGCACATGAAAGCATTAGAGATTACTGCTGTCTAATCAAGTTATATGGAAAAGTTTAAAGGGAGGTACAATGTTTTACAGCCAGCAACCCTCAACAGAATAAAACACAATAGCTGAGAAAAAGGATTATCTTGTGCTTTTAAAAACATACTAGGAAAGTTCAAAATGGTATGAAAGCTTTTTTAGCCAAACATCTTGATTTTTTAATACTATTTTCTAAATGAGGAATGTAGAATCACATTTCTAATAGAGAATTAGTGTATGCATTGCCCAACTCCAGGGCTGGATTCAGCATAATGAATAAGGCATGTGCTGTGCATTCATTAAATTATTTTACTTTTGAACTCCAGATTCTTCTGTGTCACAGTCGTTGGTATTGTCACATCCCTACTGAAGTACAAGAAAAAATAGTTCCTCTCAGTACGAATTAAATTCAGAGAAGGAAGAAGTCAGGACTGCCACCGAACTTCCAAGAGGAATCCTTAGGAGAAGCCCACATCTTCCTGCAGATACGGGCAGCAGAGCCTGCACGCGACACGTGCAGACTGTCTCGTTTTTGACGGTATTCTGCAGTGCGTTAGGAAATAGTGGGTGCATACCGTGGCAGAGACCACATTTTCAATGAGCTTGTATTTTCATGTATGGATTAGGGTTTTTTAATCTTTGTCCATTATTTTATTTATTTTTGTGGATTATTAGATTTTCATAACTTGCAGTTTCCAAATCATGTCAGTCATATTAAATACTGTTTAAACAGAAAATTCTGGAGCTTAATAGCAGTTATGTAAACAGTTCCATTACAGAACAGAACATTAAGTTACCTTAATTCTTAATATTTATGATTTAACAGTACTGCTCAGAGACCACAACTGAAGAAACATAATGAGTTCTTCAAGTTATCTTTCAAACTCAATATAAACAAGCTTATAGCATCCTGTATCTTAATTATATATGAGGATATTCTTGCTATAAAATAGCATTGTTGTCATGGAAGCAATCAGGACTCCGCAACAAGGGAACTGTGTGATTGACCAAGGCTGTTTTTCACAAGACAAAGTGAAAAAATATCCATTTTAAAGTAACTGCGGTAGAAACCTATCTGCTTAAATGTTGGCCTATTTTTCAGTACTAAATTTGACATTTTTCACAAGCAAAGTAGAAGATATGTTTGTGATGGTATGAATTAGTACCATGAAAATGTAGAAGGAGCTTGTGTACGTAGATATGTCCTTATTAAGGAGATCAACTCTAGTGGCAGAATGTTTAGGTATACATCCATGTTTGCGTGTGTATGCGGAAGGTTCAATTAAGATAGATATATCAGTAACATACATTTATTAATCTGTAACTTTTTATCATCCTATACCTCTAGGAGACTCTCACATCTATGTCTTTTGATTCTACTTTGTTCTCAGTCTGAGATTTGTGTGCGATTCCTCCCTATTTTTTTCCCCATGGAGAAGAACTGTGCTAATGTTCTATATTAGTTTGTCCGATGTGTTTGTCTGTTTGATAACCTAGGGCCAGGCACCTGACGGTGTTTAAAGGGGACACTATAAATGGGACGGAAAGTGTTAGCATGTGTGAGAGTCTAAGAACGATGAGTTTTTTCATGTCTCAGGTGAAATACAAAATTACGAAGACTTAATCACATACTTTGTACTTGATTGATTGTTTTTTTTGGTCTGCTGTCTTCTACTTTCCACCAAAAGATTTATCACTTCCCAAGCTTTTAGTTTTTAAGGTATAAGAAGTGCCTGTATCCTGTCTTATGCAGGAGGTATATAAATTCATCCAGGATTGCATGTGCAACAGGGAAGACAATCTAGAGATATATTTTCCTTGCATTTGCCTGTTGAAGAAATCTGCCATGTGCTAGTATTGACAACCCAGTAGCCCAAGTGCCGCTGTTGCACTCTGCGGGCTCACACAAGCAAATGCCTGGTAGCTCTTACCCTCTGCCCTGCTGCTGAGCCCGCCCCAGAGCGGGGAGGTAGCTGAACGTCACTGCTCTCTGTTCCTTTCCACCACTTGACTAACCACCACTTCAAGATTATTAGGTTCCAATATATGGCAAAAAGAGCATTTTACTGAAGCCAATAGTAATCTTCTCAGCAAAGTGATTAAGTGTGTGTTTAAGTGCCTCGCTAGATTAGTGTCTTCAATATCACTGCTGACTCTAGTGGAGCCATGGTTAATCCTCGTGTGCTAATGTTTATGTGGAAGGAGACTTCTGACTCATAGTTCTCAAAAATCAACCTCAACTTAATAAAAAAGAACAAAATTAATGTAAAAAAGAAGGTTAGCTATATAAATTTTTCTCTCAAGGCTTAGAGGCGACATTATCCATCTAACAAAACCCCCAAATGACACGCATGATGTTACCGTTTTTTTTTTTTTAGGACTCATCATTTGTAATTGTGTACAACATCACAAACAAGGCTTTTCAAATACTGGGGAAAAAAAAAAATCACAACCGTTATTTGAATTCAAGAGTGCTTTCTGTTCTTTGCCTTATTGGCTATTTTTAAATGCGTTTGTTGGTGGAATGACTGTTCTTTGTATAGAAATGGCCCTGACCACTTACAAGCAACGATATTCACGCGTGAGTAGGCATACTTTCTATTCTTCAGCTTAGAAGTGTTTTGTCTGCACCTGGAACAAGAGTGATACCGTGATTTTAGCTGACCAATTGCGTATCATGAATAATGCAGAGTAAAATGAATAACTCATCAGCAACTCTGATGCTGAGATATGTTCTCACCCAGGGTCTGCTAATTGTGGCCTAATTCATGTAAAGAAGCCTGCTTATAAATGTGCTGTGAACAGAAAAAAGAACACATTCTCAACAAATAGAATTTTCAATAATTTTACCAGCTTCAGTCACAACTTTTCATTTCAATTCAAAATCCAACTCCTTCTGCTGTACCCTATTTTGATCTGAAATGATAGAATTAATTTATTTCCTTTTTCAGCATGTAAAAAGCACCCATTTCCTAATTCAGTTTTACAGCAAATCTCTCTGTTGGTTACTTTTTAAGCATACAAACAAAACAGTACTGTAGGAAAGTGAAGTAAGTATCAGAAGGACTAGGTATTTACTTTGAGGGTGCTCCCTTTCTCTGGCTTACTGAAAGGAGGAAAAGAGAAAAAAAATGCTGTGTTCTGTTTAGCCCTTTACTTGTCTTTTGAATATACAATTTTATAAACTAAGCAATTGGCAATTTTAAGAAAATACTGCGGTTGTGAATGATGAATAACCATTGCGTCATGTTGTGGTTTTTTGTTTTTTTTTGTTTTTTTTTTTTTTTTTTTAAAATGTGATTCTACACTCAAAACTGGTAATTTAATAGGAGATGAAAGCAGTAATTTTTCTTCTGAATCGGTGCAAGTAAGTAAGAATTGTTACTTCATGAATGACTTTTAGAAGATGCATTGTGAAGGAATGGAACCTGAGCAGATTTCTAAACAAATAGAGAGCAAAAGAGATGAAAAAGTAATTGAGAATAAAGATTTTGAAACATAAGGAACGGAAAGCTGACAGCTGAGGCCCCAAGTTTTCCTTTGAGGAGCCTTCCACACATGACTTTGGAGTACTCACGTGGGAGAATGAGCGTGGCCTGAATGCCACCTGCCTTCTCTCTCCCTGCGCCGTTTTCCACAGTAGCAGGACATGGGGAGATTTTTGAGAGGTGAGGGTAGTTCTTTGGGGGATCATTCACAGCACCCACTGGTAAGGGACTTAGCTGGTGAGTCTTCAGAGGCTGCTCAGTGATCAGTGGAGTGAAGCAGGTTCCTCCAGAGGTCACTTGGAGTATCAGCACTTAGCTCCTCTTGCACTCAAGTTAGGTGATCAAAATGTATCTCTTTTCACAGAAATTACTTAAAACATTTCTGCCCTTTTGTCCATATTCAGAGCAGCTTTTACCGTGTCGGTGTGCATGTATCATCAGAATAAAGAATGAGAGAATTGGGAAACCCTGTTTCTGTGCCGGCCATCCTCTGCTGTCCTGGCTTCGTGGCCCTTTGTGGATGCTGCAGCTGGAGCAGCTCAGAGCGTTTCCTTTCATCTTTCCCATATAGATGGTGATGCTTCCCACTCTTACCCTGTTCTGAAAATAAAATGAAGTAAAAGTAGTAATGTTTAGAGACCCTGGTGACAAGTGACAGGTAGAAATGTAATAATTTCTCCTTCTTCATTATTGTTTTAAAACTGCTACGGGTTTGCAGCAATGTGAAAGTTCATTCCTAATAGGCAAGTGCTCACATCCCAAGCCTCGGGCTACAGTCAGATATAATTAACACTCTTTGACAGTCTCAGAAGGGAGTACAAAGACCATCTGAGCTGAGGAGGTTGAAAAACCCTGTTTCCGTTGCAGCTGAGACCTTCAAGGCTGAGGCATTTTACTGAGAGAAGTGTAGAGAAGGCAGCATTGCTGCTGTCTGAGCTTGAGCTCTGCTGCGGATAATCTGGATTTTGGGGACTGTAACTGTGGAATCTCTCAGTAGCCTAAAAAAAGCCCTTTTCCTAATGTTAAGTGAAGTATTAGAAGAATAAAAATGTGGTATATAAGTATCAAATGCATGAGAATGTTCACGGTTCTTATTTAAATTAGTTTTGATTCTCTTAAAAGGAAAAAAAAAAGGCAGAAAAAATAGGAACAGCTCTATCTTATAGCATGAAATCTTTCTGGCATTGGTGGAGCAGTCTGTTTTCCACCTCTCCCAGTACTCATTGTTTGTTCCAGATTCGTTACAGCAATATTGCTTTTTCCAGTGCTATATTGTTGTGATAAATGCATGCGTGTTTTCTTCAGCCTTGAATTTTGGCTTCAAGGGATCGATTCAGACCGGTATTTTTCACAAATAAGCTATTATAAGAACTTCAGAGAGAGAAAAAAAAAAATTTTAGCTTTCAAAATGACTTGGCTGCTGAGATCAGGAGCTGAAAACTTGAGGTGTGGTACTGTAGTTACCCGGGGCTTTGGAGGTCTCGTGTGGGCATGGAGGCGCGAGGGGGCCTGACTTCCACAGGTGCTGGAGCTCCTGAGAGCTGTTCGCATTTCTGATGATTACACTGGTTTTATTTCTGGTCAGTACTTCAGGATTGAATTTTTAGCTTTTGAAAATATTTTATCTTCAATTTAATTATTGAAAATAAAGTATAAGTTAGGTTTTGTTTATTTCCTCTAAATGTTAATTAATTTTGCGAGACGTACAAACACTTCTGAAAGACTCAGAAAACCAAAATAGTGTCTAATAGCTGTTTACCTTCTGAAACAGTTATTTACCTGCTAAAAATCAGATGGAGGTGGGCTGTCTGGTTTTCTAAAGGCTTGATGGAATATGATCACTGATAATTTTTCTTTTAAGCATTTAGTTTTGGTTCGGACTGTGACAATGAAATCGAATGGAAGTGGAAGTAGAAGGGAGTGCTGTGAAACGACGGCTGTTGCTGTACTGTACTACACGCACGCATACTGAGCGAGCTGAGTTCACTGTGTCTGAATGTCCTGACTTAGGTTACATATTTCAGTTGTTTTGGTTTCCTTAGTTCACTGGTCTGAAAAGAAGTAAAGCACCCAGCTTTACATAGTGGAAACAAGAACTGTTAAGTTGCAAAATACTGCCCTGACTTTTGAGTTAGTTCTAGCTATCAGGTATACACGGATCATTTCAGAGGCATCCTCCAGTTTTTTTCTCTCTGAACTCCTCTCAACTCATTTCTAATGAAAATTACTAGAAGCACACTCGTGAATGTTAATAAAATACAATATAGTGTTAAGAGCTAATCCAGTTAAATCTCCATTAGACTCTCTGATTCTGTCTGTTTGTCGTTCATGTAAACGCAGATTTCACTGGCATGTCTTTTGAAATGCCTCAGGTTCGTTTTACGCTCTTCCTTAGCTCATATCCTCAGAATAAAGAAGGAAAAGTACGGGTAGCATAGACTGAAATGAAACGTGTTTGTTTCTCGCAGCTTTTTTCTGTACTGCGTGGCTCACAAACTGCTGTGTACTTGGCACTAAACCCACATGAGAAAGTGGAGTTAGATCGTGAAATGGCAGCAGTCACTGCGGCGTGGTTTCAGGACAAAATCACAGCTGTCAGCTTTTGGATCAGTCAAGTGTGGAGTTAGTGCAGGGGAAATGTTTAGCCTCAAGGGGGAGAAAGCCAGCTGCCATGGCCATTAGCACCCTTTGTTGACCATCCAAGAGCACCGGCAGCATCCAAGGCAGCTCCCTTTTCCTGGAGGAAATCATGGGAAGATGCCCAGTATGTGGGCAGAGAATGGCATGGGTGAAAAAAAAAAAAGGAAGAGGTACAAAATGCATTTAAGTATTGAGGTGTAGGTTGTTTGATTCTTTGGGTATCCCCAAGTAGAGACTTAATTTGCACCTGTCCTTTCAAAGGAAAGGGATTAGTGAAACATGACAGAAGAAAAGACACTTAGCCTCTTTGCCTTGCATGGCAAATAGAGGAAAAAAAACAGGCCCCTCAAAAGGATAATCAATGGAATGTGCTAATGTTTGAGCCAGCGCTTTCAAAATCCTCCGTTAATTTTGGGGCTGAGGATATTGGGTGCTCAATCAGAGCACTCCAGCTGCACTTGAATTATCTGAGTGTAGATGCTTGGGATCTCCTAAAATGAGATCCCAGCTGTTTCTGGTTGATAAGTCCAAAATTAGTAATCGCTTTTGACAATTTTATTTTAAATTAAAAATTAAGTGCTTTCATTCATTATTTGGATTACATTATAGCACTTGGGAGCCCAGTCACAAATCAGGACCCTGCATTATTCAGGACATACAGACAAAGAACAACAGATTGGTTTTGTCCTAGAGATCTTAAAGGTTAATTATAAATCCGTGTATAAGAAACAAAGTAAAGCATACAAGAATACTTTGAGATATGATCCATCATTGTTGTCTCAACAGAATCGACAGCCTAAGCAATGGCAACTTGTTGCTTTGTTTGTAATTTTTTTGGTTTTGTTTTTTTTTTTTAATGACCAAAAGTTTAAGGGAAAATTGAAAAGAAAACAAAGCAGCAGCTCTTCTGGACTAACCATCAAGCTATGCACTTCACATCCCCTGAGAATACGCTGCTGCAGCGGGTGTGGAAGGTTACTCTTATACTTGCAATGGATGGCTGTCTCTGTGTTAGTACTTCAGTATATGCTACCCTTTGTTCTTCTTCTAAAATTTTTTTTTTTTTTTTTTTTTTTTTTGTTGCTATTCTTCATGTGACTATAATCAAGAGATGAAGCATTACTTCTGTATAGATTATAGTTGTTGGATGGAATAATAACATATGATAAGGCAAGACAGAGAAATTACTATTGATGTCCAGATGCCTATCACCCAATGAAAATTCTCACCTTTCAGAGTAAAGAGAAGTTAAGTACTAAGTAAAAAAAAAAAAAGGTACAGTTGATACTGTGATGAAAGCTCACACAATAATGCAGTGTTTGTATTTTATACTTACTTCCTCATATAAGCTTTAGTGTATGTGTTTTCTCCTGTATTGCATGGATGGATGAAAATAAACATACAGGGAAACACATGGGTACTTCATTCTCCTTTTGTATGCGCACTGCTATTATTCCCTCACTAATTCTTATTGTAGGGCTGCAGCATTGTATTTCCATCTATGAACAAAATGCCATTGTTTAAATAAACAATGTAGAGGCAGGATCTGTTGGAGTCATTGCAGAACGACGTATACACAGAGAACAAAACACTCAGCAGGTAGCTTGAGTGCGGTGGTGTCAAGTCTCCCTGCACAGGTGGTACATCCACAGCGCTGTGAGTACACAGGAGATAAAGAGTGTTTCTGCGTGTGGCAGAAGGAGAAATGGTATTGACAATGCAGACAAAGGATTTTTGAAGAGTTGTTTACAGTTTGCTGGAGCCAGGGAATAGTACAAAACGTACTATAGGATAGTAAACCTATGCACTCACTGTTTCTGTCAACATTTTTACTTTTTAATTCATTTCTATTTATGAGACTGAGCCAGAATCCTGAATCTGATCATCATTTTTGGATGAGACTAGGAAACAGATGTGAATTTTAGCATTCAGATATATCCTAGCTGACTGGCTGTTTGCTGTTTATTTCTTATAGTTTTAATCACTTCCTCAAGTCCATGACATAATCTTGATCTGGGACACCAACATTTTTCAATCTTGACATTAAGCACTAAGGAATTATTCTTCTGCGTAAGTGCAGGTGCAATGAAGAATTATCCTGGCTGTTTATGGCTTTCTAATTCACGTGAGATAATCACAGAAGGTTGTATAAATCCACTGACAGCTTGAGAATACCCCCCAAAATATCCGTGTAAAAATCTTGCAAGAAATCTTCTCACCTGGACCCCAAAAGAGAATTTTTTAAATGTAGAAGTTCCTTGAAAAGCTCCATTTGAAATATTATATTTACTTCAGACTCTCTTGTCTTCTGCAGGACCCTCTAGCCCTGAAAACCTTTCTTATCCTCCTACACTCCATATTCAGCTTGTTCTTGATTACAGTTATTTTACCACTGTACGAATTCTACTTCCAGAAATACATATGAAAGCTTTTATTTCTGTGCTATTCAGCAGAAAATAACCACAGCATGGAGGCCACAGAAAATTGTGGATCTTGCTTCCTGACTACTTGCATTAAACTAAGGCCACCAAACAGTTTCCATCCACCTGTGTGGGTATCTCTTCTGGAGACCTGGTCTTGAGCTTTCTGTCTGTAATAACTCTTCACTTCATTTACAAAGGCTGGTCATCTCCACACTCCAAAACAATATTTTGTCCAATTACTTAGGCAAAACCATGCTCTAAATGTCTTTCACAATCACTTTCAGTAAGGGACTTGTCCTGTTAGAGGCAGGGGGGTGGGGCTGGGGGGGGGGAAGGCTTTAAATTCCTTGTTTTCACGAGCCATAATAATTTTGAAATAATTCTATTCTAGATTTTCAGGGCTTTACTTGCAGTCACAGATAGTGAACCTTGAGCCAGTCTGAAAACATTTCTGGGAACATTTACCAATACCGTTGGATATGGTCAGTTCCACAGAATTTCCAGAGGAGATGCTAAACCTGATGGTACTCCATTCATGGACAAGGGGACAATGCGTAGATACAATATGAAATTGCCAACAGACTGGTTTATTTATTTGATTTTTAAATTCTTTTTCCTTCAGGAGTTGGTATTTCTAGAATTATCTTTAGCTGGTGAATGGGGGAGGGGTACTGAAAGGAGACATTCCGTATCCTTGATTTCCAGGGAGTGCTTGTTATTAGCTCAGAAGAAAACAAGTCTTAACAACAGGACAATGTGTCAATAGTTAGATATAACTTTAGTGAAAATCATTTTCAGTTAGGTGATTGGACTGTTTAAATTTGAGTACACTTTAATAGAACTAGACTTAAATATTTATTGTGAAGGTGCTGTTAACATAATAAATAAAAAGATAATAAAATTGCATGAAAATGTTGCCATGCTTGTAATAAAGTCTTTATAAAGTAGAGAATGTAGTAAGTGGGTATTTTTTGACCATTCACCCAGCCCTAAGGGCGAACCTATAGCTTTTAAACTTTTAAAAATATCGACATTTTGCAGCAGTAAAATGAAAGTGGTATTTTTCTCTGTGGAGTTGACTTTGCTGCAGTTTTGTAATAATAGATGAAAGTTTTCCCTCAGCATGGATCTTGAGCATCATTGAAGCCCGATTTTAACAGTGCAAGCTTGACTTGTGACATTTGTGTCTTTTCATATATAAAGAAGTTTTGAGAAAGATGATTTGTTTTCTCTACTTGCATCGTTTGGAAATGTTCACAAATAGTCACCTTTGGAACGTGTTTGACTTCCACTTGTTCCACAGCTGTTTACTGGTATTTTCAGAAAGTTAATATACTCACCAGCCTTACTCCAGTTCTGCACCACGTCCCCAGCCATCGCAGTCCTTTCACAACACGTCCATTGCGCCGTTTCACAAACGAACGCGGGCGCCGCAGTAGCGCAGAGGGGGTGATGAATGAGGCTTGCTCTGGACTCCACGTTTCTGCATGCGTTGTTCATCATTGTGATGGGGTTAGATACGTGATTTTTTGTCAGAGCGGTCATGTAATCTTATTTCTAGATCTGTTCACAGAGATAGGTCTTTATCTAATTACTCCTGTGTAAGAGGAATGGCTTATTTCTATGAATAGTGTATTTTGGAAATCTGTTCAGCCTAGGTTTAAAAACTTTAGGAAATGAGAATGTAGACATTCACTTGGTAGTTCTTTCCAGTGATTAATTGATGTCAATGTAATATGTTGTGGGATTAGAAAAAAAAGAAATATTCTGACGTGACTATAATAGGAAAATGCTCAATTTCAGAAATGATAGATATTTCATTGTGTTTAATTTTCATTTCATTTATTAGCTACTGGAAATTGCTGATAAACTAAATATGAATTGGAATAGCTTGTAGTAGCTCAAGTATTTAAAGAATAATCAAGTTTGTTAACTATTCTGTTTGTTATCAAAATAACATTAGAACAAGGTGGCTGTGGATTCTTTTTTTCCTTATTTTTTAATTTCTGGGTTCAGGGTTTTGAGGTTTTTTTGGTTTTGTTCTCTGTAATAGGAGTGATAGAACTAAGTGGTATCTGTGGGGTTTTTTGGTTTTGTTTGTTGGTTTTTTTTTTTTTTTTTTTTTTTTTTTTTTTTTTTTTTCCCCTTTTTTTTCTTTTTCAGAAATGGCACCACAGTTAGGAGAATTATTTGATACTTGAAACTCTCAGAAATTTCCTGCATGGCTAACTGAGGAATGATCTTGGGGCTGGCGGGGGAAATAAATATATATATATTTCTTCACTACCAAAACACTGAAATCTACCAGTGACTTAAATATAACACAGAAGGCTTACTGTGCCTTAAAGATCTGTTTATTACTGTAATTCAAACTTGAAAATTGCCAGTATTTGTAGCTTGACTCACTGGTCTGGCAACCAGAGTAGAAAGTTTCGGTTCAGGCCATGTATACTCTGCAAGAAGAATGTTAACGCCTAATGATTAAACTTCTCTACTCATTGCAACAGAAGGACAAGAAACGAAGGCCAAAACCACATTTTCCTATTAAAGTGATGTCAAAATATTTCTGGTTTATGGACCCTCATTTAAAAGTTCACTGGGTTACGAATCCCTTTTCAGCTGATTGGTATGGTATGTAAAACACTGTGAGGGTGCGGACAATTATTCAATGTGATGATATTCACTAGGCTGTGACTCTCCTATTTGTGTAGGATTTGGATCTGATATACAACAATAAAATAAGTCTAGCCTGCAGATGGTTAAATAACTGAATTTATAAAGCTGACTGAGCAAACTGGCTCTATTCAGAGGCTTCACTTTTAAATCTTGTTACTGCTCATCAACGAGGATTTGCAAACACTGGGGCTTGTCAGGCTTCCTGATCAGTGATAGCTTTGAAA
>WHYT01017258.1:758460-811423 GCA_009806455.1 Tetrax tetrax | reverse complement strand
TTTTTTTTATTTTTTTTTTTTTTTTTTGTTTTTTTTGTTTTTTTTTTTTTTTTTTTTTTTTTTTTTTTTTTTTTTTACTATCATGTAGATATGTTTTTTAAATAGAAGGGTGCAGATATACACCAACACAAGATGCATATTTAGGAAACTGCAGTTTCTGCAGAGCAGAGTCCTCTGAGATTTCAAAATCTAAGTGTAGTGTTTCAAGTAATGCTTAAGTTTTGAACTAAGTCTTTGTACAGGATAAATTTAACTGCCAGAGATGTGGAACCCCAGGTGGATCTCTGGTGTACATCTAGGAGTGTTTAATAAATAAAATAATAATAATAAAAAAATCTTTATTTTGTCAATCATAATTTGGAGGAAAAAAAAAAAACAAAAACAAACAAACCCACCACAATGTCAGAAGAGTTTATAGCCTTAAATTTGATGACACTGTCCTTACAGACTGTTAATTTTTCCATTTGAATGAAAAAAATATCATGTATTCCTGCAATTCAAAACTTGTGAGACCAAGCGATTTTGTGGATTCTCTTAATCTTCTCATCTTTTAATAATTTTCTTGCTGCTGTAGAGAAGATGGTAATATAATGGGCAAAACATTATGGGGAAAGCATATAAAATTTCAAATGGTGAAAGAAAACCCCTGAGGAAAAATATTTCCATCACAAAGTGTTCTCTTTTCAAGGGATCTTTGAAGTCTGTGATAGGACTCCACATTCAAATATCTTCCTGCTTTGTTTCTTTTTTAAATTAATCATTTGAACGTTTTTGGGGGCTTCAAATGTTTACTGGGTGATTATTAAGACACTGAAGTACTGAAGAAGACTCATGAGGCTACGAATTCACCCTCACAGCCTTTTTATATTTTATTTTGACAAATCATCAATTGGAATTTTTAATTCAAACTATTCTCAAATGTTACCGCGTTTTTACACAGTATATTATCAAAGTTCCAAGTTCTTTGATAAGGGTAATTAAACATGCCAAGTTTGTTTCGATAGCCCTAAGTCTGCAATTGCTTAGTCTTTCATTACGTTACATGACTTACTTCAGGAAAGCCAATGGCAATGCTCCCTCCAGTTTTAAGTGATAGTATATTTATCATTAGAATTAATGATGAAGAATTATTTTGGAATAGATAACAGAAGCAATGGACATCAGCAAGTACAATCAGAGAAATAAATGTCAGCTTTACAATGATTATTGATGAGAGTTGTCTGGATAGACCAAGAGTTTTATATGTGACCTTTATTTGGGAACACAGAAGATGAAATAAAAACGGCATCCCTATTTCTCAGAAAAAAAAAAAAGAAAAAATTAATGGCCTATATGAAATAATATTTTAAAAAAATAAATATGGTATAGACTTTGTGGATTTTACGGTAGTTAGAATATAGGTTTTGTGAGGTTTTACAAACCCATGCCTGCCACACAGTAAGTGTCATGACCTTCATCTCCTAACAGAGCCTGAAAATACCAACCTGAGGAAATACTTGCTTGTGTGTAGTCTCCACTGCTGAAGCTGGAAACCTACTGCAAGTTGTGAGCATCCTGTAGACGGCTTGCTTTCCTAGTATGAGCATGTGACTGTGTGAGAAAAATCACTTTTCAAGTATTCTTCACCTCTGATAATAAGGGTATATCTCTGTTTTGGGGAAAAAAAAAATACTTTGAATTAGCAACCAAATGTTATGCTAGTGGGATCATTTTCCCTGTCCTCAAGTTGACACTGAGTAAGGTGGTTTTATTCTTTTAGTTGCCAAGGAATGAAGAGGAATTCTCTCATATTCTACTATTGTCTTGATTTCACAACATAATATCTGCTTTGTGACACATACACTGCCTGATCCTTTCTATTTTCTTTCTCTTTGTCTGAGAGTGCTGGAATTTCCCACTGTTCTGCCCTTGATTTTGTCATTGGAATACATTCTAGCAGAAATTTCAATTCACAGAGCAAGGTCATCTTTATTTTATAATTGTGTAGAAGTTAAAAAATTACGAGTATTTTAATAAAGGCAGTAGTGATAGCTCAGGAATAAGCTTTGGACTTAATATCTGTGCAGAGAGTACGTTAATTGTAGTCAAAAATAAAAGCATGTGAAATGGCATACTACTGACATGAGCTGATTATGATAATGCCTTAGTACCAATTTTTGAAAATCAGATACTATAAAAATATACCATTAACTTTATGTTAATAAAATATTTTGCTTGATGCCTTTTAAATTATTCATTTGAAGTAGTCTAAAAATATAAAAGAAGTCTTATTATCATTCAATTTACATGATTACTTTAAGTTCACTTTTTTGGTTTAACATAAACAGAGTGTAAAATTCCCATCAAGCTTTTGGATATTTAAAATTGTATCATTTTTATGCAAAAATTGGCGCCTGTTAGGATGTTAAGGTTGTCATTAGTATAAATACAACTTCAATTTCTGATTTGAAACTGTTTTACACATAGAAATTACTGCATTTGCTGATTTGACTCATTATTTCTGCTTTGATTATTCATGTGCTCTTTTGAAAAACACAGTTTTAAAAAATAAAAGCTGGAAAACTCTGTAAATTGACTTGAAAGATTATCATAAGCATTTCTTGTAAGCAATGCAGGAATCAAGGTAGTCATGGAAGGAGACGTTAGGCTTATTGAATACGTGAGTTGTTATTTTTTAAGTAAGCTAGCTTTGTATAAGCACTGGTGTTAATGCAAGTATGAGTACAGCACTTTGGGACTCTCCAAAGCAATTAAAGTGAACCAGGTATCTTTTCCTGAGATGGAATCCTCCATCGTCCCTTGCAGGGAGGCTGAGCAACCTCTCAGTGTTATTTACTGCTGGTTGAAATTTGGAGGTGGTGTTACCTGATCCTCCGTCATCTGGTCATGCAAGATGACAAATTCGTACAGCTTTCTGACCTTTATGATCACTGCTGTTTCCCAGAAGCAGTAGCAACTTCTAGAGCCTCAGATGATTTCTTTGTTTTCCCTCATCTGTTTTTATTTGACTGTACAGTCTATTTCCTTTGGCTGTCAAGGCAATTTTATCAGTGCAGATTTGTTGTCATACTTCCTAGTCCCGTTCAGCCATCTGAGCAACCTGGTCTGGTTGGAGATGTCCCTTGCAGGGGGATTGGACTGGATGACCTTTAAAGGTCCCTTCCAACCCAAACCTTTCTGTGATTCTATGATTCTGTCTTCGTGAACACTCGGTCACTTCAATGCCTTCCCCCCCCAGAGTCTCCAGCTCGGTGCCACATTTAAACGTGTGCCTGAGACGAGCCGCCTAGACTCTGCGTGCTCCTACCCATTGCCTGCCACATGAACCCAAACTGTGTGAAAGGACAGGGGTTGCAAAACTCATCTCTCAGCACTTAGTTTTCTGGTGAGAAAGGGGATTTTTATTCAGGACTTCCTATGGAGACCTGTGTGCACAAAGGATTGCAAGACTGGCGAGATAAACCTTGGCGACTGGAATAAGGCCACAAAATGAATACGCCAGCTTTTCAGTTGTTCACAAGGATATGGCCTGAAATCAAGTCAGCCCTGGATTGCCATCAGCCAGCATATGCAGGGAATTCTCACAGCTGCTGTGCTCAAGACTTGTTTATTGTAGCAGATCACAGAAAATAGATGGTTTCATTTCTTTCTTTTAAGAGTCGTTTCCGTTTTGCGTGCTATAGGCTTAATCCATACCAAAGCCACTCTGGCTGAGACACTCTAGACAGTGTTATTTCCCTCTGATTAGCACTTTTTCCCAAACGGTTCTTTAATCTCCATATCTAGGTTAATTTGAAATAGCAACTGAGAACACAGGGACTTCCAGTAAGGAAGGAAATATATTGTACTGCTTTGCTAAAAAAAAATGAGCTTGCTACAAAAAGGCACTTTCCGTGGCTGATAGCATTTGCACAAGTGCCGTGCTGTCTTATGCTCTCTTTCTGGAGTTACTTTGAAAACTGAGGAAAGTTAGTATGATGGAGTTTTGCAGGTAGTCACACAGTCTAATTTCAGGAATTCAACTGATGTTCCCAAGATAGGTGGGCTGTGACGTTGGCTATGTCTGTACTCCAGGGCAGGAGAGGAAGATGATTTTTGAAGCAATTCAGGGTAAGTCATCTAAGACTAAGTAAAGTAATTTCTAAGTTACGGCTCTTTCACCCTTTTTATTGCTGTTCAGGGGACTCAATGGTTAATTTAGGAGTTTCTGTAGGCTATCGTATAATGTAAATATCCATCCCTCCCTTCGTTGCGGTTTAGCCATGGAGCACAATTAAAACAGCTGATTTTTGGAGCATTTTTGACTAATGCCCTTGGAGGTTTGTTAGTGCAGGAGAACTTCCTTTGTTTGACAGAAAATTCATTGCATGAAAACACTTAAACCTCAAAGATTTCATGGGTGCTGTAATGTAATAATCCATGTCTTGAAAGCTTTTCTATCTTCAGCAGCTTGCAGAGTACAGAACTAAGCAATAAGCATTGCAGATGGTCCTGTATGTCTTCTGTATAATTATATCATTGTGTTTCTCTGGTTTAAGTTGGTAAATGGCTGCTGGGCTTGACGACAACCGGTACCTCAAAGGTGTTGGCTACTGCAATGCAACTTTGTTTGGAATTGCAAGGTTTAGAGAGAGTTTTTCCCATAACTTGTAAATACAGAAACCCTAGTAGAGGGATTGGATTTTTTTTTTTTTAGGTCAAATTATGTAGGCATCCAAGTAAGGAACTGTCAGTCAAGTGCTTCATAGATGCATTTTTTTCATTTCCCCGAATTGTTTAGCCCGAACTACAGAACATAAAAGCAATCTTCAGTGGCAGCTTAACAAACAAATGTATTATACTATATAGAAATAGCACTCAAGCTTGTTATCTGGTGCATTTTTGAAGATTAGCATAACTGAATCATTGGGGATTTGAAAAGATTTGGTAGAGGTATAGCAGTTAATAATTTTTTACTCCTTGCCAGTTGGGCATGACTGTGCTTTTGGCATTCTTGAGATCCATAGCTTTGTACACAGTGTGGGCATCAACGTGTCACAGCAGCAGGAAGGCAAAGTAAGTTTGATACCTGGGGCAGAAATTGCTCACAAGCAGTTACAGACAGAGAAAATGTAGCCTAAAACCTCTTCCAGGTGATAATTCCCACCAGAAGGGTTAGAAGCAAGTTTTTGTAATATATGAGGCTCTGAAACAGATAAAGCCCATTGGGGATGTTTTCTTTCCTTAAACTGATAAGTTCATCTTGCGATGCGTAGTACCAGGTCATGTCAGACAGGTGATGTGACAAAATGACCGTCAGTTCGGCATGGTAAAATAAAGTGATTTTCTTAAATTGCCTTTTGTTTGACCTTTTAAAAAGTAGTGATATAGAGAAAAAGAGCCTCCATTGTTCAGTCTTTTCTATAGAATCGGGCTAATTTTTTGTGTAATGAAATTCAGGATAGAGCTATTAGCTGCTTCTGTTGTTGTTGAAATTGCTTAAAATGTGACTGTGCTACTTGCAACCATAAAATCAACTTAGAGATGATGGATTAATAGATACGTATCAGATGTCTGTTGAATCAGCTGAGGGGAAGTGCTATAACCAACCAAGCATGCATCACTACAGCTCTCCTTTCTCACAAAGTAACGTAACTCCTTTCAAAGTGTACGCTTTAGAAAGACATAGGGAGTACAACTCTCGTCTCCTATAGACGTCTGTACTCTTCATTTACAAATGTCAAGTTTCAGTGAAGGGTGTGCCACAAAACTTTCCTCTGAGTTCATCGGTGTCTGTTGTTGATCCTGTGTGTGCCCCTGGGACCTCCTTGATAGCTTGTGCTGCTCAGTTGACTGAGGTGAAGATTTGCCCAAATTACTTAACTTTTTGGAAGACCAATGATAATGAGTCTCCAGGGGTTCTAGGGCAGGTGCAGTCTGGAGAAGTCAGATGTGTGATGCACAGGTCAGTGATAAACCTGTCCTCTCTGGGCAGTTGGAGTGGACCACTTTCTGGACAGCAGTTACTCCCTCCTCACCAAAAAAAAAAAAGGGAAAAATCTGGGAGCCTCTCACAATTCTGGCTCTTATATGTTCATTATTCCCTGCGGCACCAGTTTGGACCCATCAGCAATTCTAAAATAATTTTACATCATTATAAAAACAAAAAATCTTTAGCAAGGGAATTTCATACCTATTTCCACATTCCATTTTTATCTTACATTGTACAGATCTTTTAGCTGAAAGTACAAAAAGCTAAATTTGGCACTCGTGCACTTACTGCACTCTTGTACAATACTTAACCTTACTGGCTGGAGACAAAGCAAGATGATACGCAATGGAAGTGTTTTTACTGCGTGCATTGGTTTCTACCTTTAGGGGTTTTCTAAAGTTTACTTTAGTTTCTTTTTACCTCCAGTTTCTTTGTTACTTTATTCTCCTTTTCTTTTGGTCAGCTCTGACAAGATGGTATGCTGAGGTGCGAAACGTTCTGTGCTGTTTTGCAGCAGCGTTTGTCTCTCTGGGAGGGATCAGAGTTTGTTTCACTGGCAACTATGAAATCACCACTGGGTCTGTCATGTGGTTAAGCTGCAGATGGTTTGCATCAGTTGCTTGTTTCAACTGCATGAAATGTCCCTCTGGGCTCCGCTGTGATTCTGAGGAATATATGCACTATTGGCCACATGAAAACAAAATTGTGTTTTACTTTTCTGTGACATTAATCCTCACTATCCATAGCTTTGGTTGTACAGTTCAGCTGCTTCTCCAGGTGAGGGAAGGAAGACGCACCGGTGGGATGCAATAGTAAGCTATAACGAACCTTTCACAGGCATCATACAGCCTGGTTTAACCTCAGGAGATACCATTGCTGAGAGTCAGGGATGGATGGGAAAGAAAATCCTTATGTAGAAGTTTATGTCAAATATCATATCAGAAAGGAAACTTTTTTCCCCTCAATGGATTGCCAATACAAAAAGGTTTCAATTAAATGTAATAAACAGTTTCTCCTTAGCAGTATTTTTTAAAAGATACATTTTCTTTTTCATGTGTGTATGTGTGTATAAAACAGGCTGTGGTGGTCAAGCCACTTTTCCTCGATAATGTAACATTTTGATATGCAGCCATGCTTGATGCGAAAGCCACAGGCAATGCTGCAGTTTGTTGATGGTTTGTCACTCATCTAGTTTCCCCGGCACAATTTATGTATATGCAAATACCGATTCTTGTCATGCCGCTAGATATTTTAAATGTCAAAAAACTCTGGTTACCCTGCGCAAGAGTAGAGGCTTAAAGCGCTTGCATGTGCATCATGATTTGGAAAGAGATTAAAGATCGACTGGAATTATAATAATATTTCACATGGAAAGTACTGATACATTGAGGAGGAGAGGTTATTGTCTTTAGGAATTTAAGGCTCATGAAAGCTGTTCAGTTATCACATCTGAAGTTTCATATCTAATTATTGTTAACCTAAGACACCAGAACGTTGTGGTTAGAGACAGCAGGGCATTGTTTTCAATAAGTTTATTAATCGTTTAGATGTTGAAATAAGTGGTCACACTTTCAAATATTCTCATTATGTCAGATATTCACCGCCTTCGAGTGCCTGAATAGAAATGGCAGGAGGGGAACTCTTGAGTGCTGCATCCTTCTGAAAAGCCCCCATTTATTGTCTTGTCAAACTTTTTAAATCCCCAAGTATACAAATTTGTTACTTATTATTTAGCTGGCTCATAGATTTTAAAATGAATATATTTTATACTGTTTTTAGAATACTGAATAGTATTTTAGATTCCAGAGATTGTCACGCTAATTGAATATTGGGTTCCCATTAAAATGGGATGTTTAATTTGACATAACATGTGTGGATGGCCTGAACAGTAGGACATAAGGTGAGGCTGGTCATCCTGTACGTAAATAAGATGATAAAGAAACTACAGACATTTCTGAGGTGAACAGGACTTTGATGTATCAGCCTCAAGTTGTAGATGAGATGCTGAAGTCTATTACAAAAGAATTGTTTTCATGAAAAAGCAGCAGCTTTGAGGTGAAGAGCAGCATTGCTATAATAGCTGGCTTTTCTACCTTAAAAAAAGTTTACTTTCATCTTGTGGCACAACACTCAAATTGTAAGATTGAAAGTCACATGTGCTCTTCAGATTCTAGTGCAAGACTGATGCTTTCAGCATCAGGTACCAGCAAACCGTGGTCAGTTGTCAGAGCTCTGCGGTGTTCCGGTGAGAGGATCTGAAACCACAGGCTGTGACAAATTACAAGGTAGGAATGTTGCATCTGCTCTGCTTCCTCTTTCTCTTCTTGAAAGACGAAGTTACAAACTAAGTAGAAAAAAAGAGAACCTCTGCATTTTCTTGTTAAGTAGAAGTTCCTGACTTGAACTCTTTAGTTTGTGAAAGGGGCGTGGGGTGTGGAAGTCACTTTGAAGTGTTAAGCTTTACCTTCCTGGGGAGTAACTCTGCAAAGGCAGAACTGCGATATTGGCTTGCCGAGTGCCGTGCCACCTGCTCTCCGTGTAAGTGACCTTGGGATTGTAACGCAGTCACACAGCGGTAGTCTGACGCTTCAAGTCTGAAACTGTTTGCCGATGGCAGCTTTATGTTATTTGTGTGGAAATTGCTCAGCTCTGACATTTACAGCATGATTGTTGCTCTGCTCAGATCTGTCTCTGATCTATTGATCTATGCTTTCTTTTCTACTGCAAACTATTCTGTACTCATTATAAATCCTTGAAATTAGCAAAAGTCATCACCATAATATTTTGATATAAATTGGACATTCACAAATTGCTGAAAGGTCATGGTGCCAGCAGGAAAAAATACGAGCTGACCCCCAATCTTAGCAGCATTCATCCCAAAGCAGAAGTGCCTTGTATGCAAGCTGCCAGTGTGGACTCACATTCTGAAATTTTGTTTTCCCCTTTCATGAGCAGGATTGGGAAAGTAGCCAGATTTGGGATAGAACTGTCTTGCACAGTGCTGGAGAATGCAGCTTTTGATTGCATCCCACACTCCTCTGAGTACGCATATGAGAGGCTGGTACTGCCCCACGGGAGCTGGGTTCAGCTGAGACGTCTCCTGCGCTGTGCCGCCACAAAGCTCAGCACGGGTCGGTCTGGCCGGAGCAAGAGTCCCTGTGCTTCCCCTTCTCACCAGACAGCGATGGAGAAAGCAGATCCTGTAGAAATTAAACCAGCATTTTCTATATCTAAAGTAGTTATACTGTTAAATACAACAGCGAATCCAAAATAATTTTTAATTGATACAATAATTGATTGATAATTGCTTGCAGAAGTTATGTCAAATGCAGACAACGTCAGCAGTGTCTAAAGTTATCTAATTTGAGCACTGGAAATGTTTAGTGGCAACTTGAAATTGTTTTGGGAGCTGTAGTCCATGTCTCAGTTGATACATGTCTATATTACTAATCGTAATGACATTTATTTTTTCGTATTTGCCAATAATAGAACCAGAAAAGTGCTCAACAGTGAGAGAATGATTTCCACTCTAACTCACATCCGTTACCCTTCCACTTCATTTGGAGAGGTGAAATTTCTCACTCCAAAGAGAGCTGGCTGTTGGGACTTAAAAAATCTGTGCTGATCTGTGAAAAATATTTTTTCCCCAAAATCTTCACTAGCAAAAAGAGATTTGCTTCACTTAAAAAGTTTCACACCTAAGACACTAGTAATGTTCTCTTACGGAAAGAGATCCTCTTTGAAATGCAACATGGATTTCTTCAAACACTATGGAGGGTTAAGATGGTGGGAGAAAAGCAAAGTTTTACAGGAACTGTTTTTATTAACCAAGGCACCTAGCCTGGCTCTTGTACTCTGGAAATAGATCAGACACGTTGGCAAAAGATCAAGGATCATATAGAAGCTTAGTATGATTCGCCATTTTTATATAGGATTCTGTCTCCTAGCTATTGAGAAGTTGTCATTGCTGCTGTAAAGGAAAGGAACAGCCACTCCCTGTGAAGCACAAATTAACAGTAACATGCAGAAAATACTGGAGTGTATGTTGGATGCCAACAAGTAAGAATAACAAAAAAGCATGACGGTATGAATAAGAACTTCCTGTTGTTCCTTAAATAACACCTTTAGTGCAAAGTGGAACTGACAAACTCTTCCCAGAACTTGTAAACGTTGTTAAGGTGTTTGTGGTGGTGTTTAAACATGCCTGAATTTTGAGGGTAGAATGTATATATGTAGAGAAGAGTAATTCAAGAATGCATGTACAGAAAAAAAAAAGAAACAAAAATTAGGAAAGTAGTGCTAAAGAGAGAAAAACTTATGAAAATTAGATTAAAAATTATCTTGAGCATTTACCATTTCTCCTAGGAACTTACCATTATTTCCAGCTGGTGTTTTTATTAAAGGCTTAGCACAATGCAAAACATTGTGAAAACTTACAATCTATTTGCCCACTGGTTTTTCCTCCTAATTTAGTTATTCAGTCATAAGCAGAAAAGGATGCATAACATTTCCTCATACTTTAGATAGAAGCAAGAATTGGTGATCATAAAAATTCTAGTAGAATTTCTATTGTCCACGCTCATTTCCGGAGGATCAGTAAAACTGAGGAAATATAAGAATCCAGTGGCTCCTAGAACTGTTAATAAAGATACTTTTGTGACTCAGGGGGACTCCTTGCACTGGTGACTGTCAAGTGTCAGGTACATAACCATTTCTGTCTTTCTCAGACTGACATTTCCACAATCAGCAGTTGGTGTTTGTGGAAGGGTTATACAGTTAGCAGGTCAGGCAAAACACAAGCGTAGGCATTCCTAACCTGGTGTGACAAATGCAGTTTTGTCTTAAAAAATGAGGTCTAGGATGAGTTTGGTCTGGGGCACCTTGGTCTGGGGCACACTTGGGGACCACAGCTGTCTGCATTCAGTAGTACCACAAACTTTTCCTCTGTTACATTTTCACATCACGTTTTCGTACGTAACTTGTTGTGAATGAGATAGATGGATTTCACACGAGTGATGGATGTTATCCTTCCCTTTGGATAATCCAGGTTATCCTGCCACCTTTACTGTCTTAGATACATGTGCATTGATTGTAGTACTGTTGTGTCTGCACTCCGTTCTGCTGTCCATGGATGTACAGTTTGGATGTAAATTACTCTAAAAGGTGTTATCATCAATTTGGAGTGAATGTGATGGGTCCATCCCATTCTGGAGAAGAAAGGCTTTTTATAAATAACAATAGAAGATGTAATGGTCATTTTAATAAATTGTTAAATAAAAGCATTTGAAATTACACTTTGTGCTAGCTACAAAATACTTCCTCAGCTCTTAATGTTGAACTTGAGCCGCATATGGCATTGTTGTTTTTTTCAGAGAAGATTCTCATTCTTCCGGGAAGAGTATATATTAATTTTTAAAGTCATATTTACAAGTAACCTACATAAGACCTGCTGATGTCTTGAATTTTCATAAAGCATTCTCATATGTATTACAGACTCATAAAATGTCTCAGTAATTGTATGTGCGATATTTGAATGTATCATGGCCGCTCCTGGTGCAATGCATTTCCCGTTGTAAATAAGGTTCTGCCTGTAAGGCTTGTCCCCCAGATCCTTGAACTCCAACATCAGTGACTGCACTAAACAAGATATTGTGCCATTTAAAAGACATTTAGCCTCAAATCAAAATAGATGCCAGAAACCTGCTTGCTTTTCCTTTTTTTTTCTCTTTTTTTTTTAAAAAAAAGATGTGACAAAATTTCTTATGGTTTCTTTTTTGTCTACTTTTACTGCTCTTTAATATTTTAATTTATTTAAGGCTCCTAAAGACACTGAACTGCGCAATATTCAGAATTTTTAGTGGAATATAGTGACCAGAAGTCTCTACTTGAATACATAACTGCATATATGCTGCTAAACCAGTAGCACTCGGATGAGTGTAATAGCCAAAAGTCTTGGTCATCTGATGAGGAAACCTTCATCATGAAGTTAACACAAGTGGAATGTCAGCTATTTAACATTAGTGGTTCCTCAAATGCATTTGAAAGAGGCGTCGGCTTCTTTAACCTGCATCAGAATTGAATAGCCACACTCATGTATGTTCAGTTTCTGCTTAGTATTTTGACTCAATGTATTTGAGTGTGGTGTACATACATAGTAAATAACCTGCTTATCACTTATGTGACTTCTGAAGGGTTTTTCCCCAATGTGAAATGCATTCTTTAGTATGTTGAGGAAAACTCACATAATGCAAACACGCTTGCTTCATTTGCATATGCTGTTGTTATCTGCTTGTATACAAGTTGGTTTGCATGAGCAGTTTAACTTTTCTAAACAGTTATACATGTGCGTTGTGTATGTCATAAAAAACCCCAAAAGTCATCATTCCAGTTCTTGGAGAAGTGAATATGTAAATCTTCTGCCTGATTCAGATGGCCCGATTTTTCACGTGCAAAGATTCATCAGAAACCTGATGAAATCCTGAAGTTTCTCTGTAAAATATCACAAATGAATTTTCTTATTGTAAAAATTACTGATCCAAATCAGGATCTCAGATATTGATCCTTCATAAAGGCACACTCAAAATTTCAGGTTATTAAAATACCGTGACTTGGAGGAGGAGAGAGTGATTGTCTTTATAAGGAAAAGCAGAAAAACTACCCACTGCCTCCGTATTTAGTTTACAGACTCTCTTAAGATGAAATATCATTCTTTGTTAAGAAAAATGATCATTTGTCTAAAAAAAACTTTTAAAATGTAAGTGGTCAAAAACCGCAGCTGTTATTTTATAGGTAGCTAGAGAGAAGGGATAAAATTTCTACAAGTTCCAGAATTTTTATTAAATCTGCTATTGTCTTCTCTGTTTAAATGCATATACAATAAACAACACATCAAATTTAATATATATATGTAGTCAGTGATCTGATAAAAACTGTACCCCTTATGCCCAATTTAGACACATTATTCCCCTTTTATGGTTATACTGATATTCTCCATTGTGAGAGAAACACAATAGCAACTCATATTATTAAAGAAAAACCCCACTATCAAATTTGTAGAACACTTATTCACTGTAGTTGCCTGTAATCTTCCAGAATCTTTTTCTTTGTGTGTAGATTCTTTCTTATAACTACATTAATAAAGAATAAATCTAAACAAGATAAGAAGAGAAAATTGGAAGCCTTCTCAATACATTTTCTTCCACACAGCAGGAATTACAAAATAATTTTGTTTCTTTTTTCCAGTTCTTTGCTGTTGCCCAGCCAACACCTGAGGGATCACAAGCAAACTTGGGCGTAAGTAATTAAAATTCAAAGCTTCGACACTCTGATACTTTTTACATTTTCTTTTGCTTCCAACTAGCAAAGAATTTTCCACAAAAGCTTTTAATTAACAGATGAGTTTAATGGCTATATGAGTTTCCTGTAAATGGAAAGGACCTCGGTGAGAAGTGTGGGAGAACTCTCATGCTCCCAGGTTAAGACCATTAGTTTATGTGCATATCGATGTTTTTGTGGAATCCATGTTCCTTAATGAATAAATAAAATGGAAGATATAAATATTGGGAAGAGCTGAGGAAGCGTTAACCAGAATGATGGGATGATGTGCTCTTTTTTCAAGGAAGAAAATTGTGAAAATTCTTCTTTTTTTTTTAAAAAAAAGTCATTTTCATTGAGCTACAGTTTTCATAATGAACATTAAAATGACTCCAGCCTTTCCAGTAATTTTTATAATTTCCCACCTTATAAGCATTATATAATTCTTTGTAGACAGAGCTAAGAATATGATTAAATACAACATACATTGCATTTGTAAAGAAAGACCAAGCAGTTTTCTGCTGTAGAAAATACCAAGTATACATTTTAGGAAAAATGCCAAGCTGTCTTTCCAAAGGTGCAAGTGTCCCTTACAAACTTCATTCCCCCTTTCTATTGAGGTTCTGAAAATGAATAGCCTTTCCTTGAGGCTTTCTGATGTAATGGGAACGGGAGACAACTTTTCTCGGTGTGTGATAATCAGTAGAGGGCAACGTCTCATACACAGCCCACGTAGGCTCTCCTGGTATCCCATTATTTTAGCCGTAGGGCAGACTTTGTGTTGGTTGCTGGTTATGTTTGACAGTGAGGCTAGGATTTTTGTTTCTTGTATTTAATTATTTGTTTATTTAGTATATAGTTGTATCTGTGGATTATTTGGAGTAAGCAAGGTGAGAATTCTGTTAATTTCTATTTAAGACCCCTAAAATGTTGCCTTTGTGTCTTGATGGCTTTCTTTTGTTTGGTATGAACTACGTTTATTTTTTTCCTGTTGAACACATATAACACACAGCTCAGAGAGATTTCTTAAAGAGAAAAAGTGGGAGGAAAGTGGCTGTGCAATGTAATATGCTGATGCTACTTAACTGCATTTCTGAACATAGGAAAACTTACCTGCTTCATGAAAAAAGCCAACTCATTTAATTAGGCACTCATTTCCATGAATCACATAGTCCAAATGTATCCTCTTGGCAAATGACTTGCCTTTCTAACCTTGCAGTTCGTCATGGCCCTTTCAGAGGAAGGAAAGTTCTAGCTAGGGAAACATGCTGCTCTCCAATTCCTACTGCGTCCTACACCAACTTCCATCTTTTCATTGGCTACAAGTATTTATTTCTTTAGAATGAAACACGAAATGAAATACTACAAAGCTGTACATGTGTAATTACTGCTGTATTCAAGTATGTAAACTAAAAAATTTGGGGTTCAGATAGGAACTTGAGATCTCAGGTGCCCAGCTAATTACAGAGACGTTAGTCTCCGTGCCCTGACCAGCTAGGGAACGCGCCTCTTTTTCCTTGGAAAACAGATGGTGCTTTCAGCATACTGTAAGGTCACCAAATTCAAGCTGTTACAAACCAAAAACCAATTCCAAAGTTTTGCAGTTCTCACAGAGATGGCTTTGCCAAGCAACCCACTCTGTTAGAATGTGGAGGAACTGGCGCACGAGGCGCAGTAGTGGCAGAATGTCACTGGGCATCCGGGAGGCTGATCGAAGTCGCTCTTTGTGACTGATCCAAGGATCAGCGAGTAAAGGCTTAGAGCCACCTTTAACTTCCCAGGAGCTGAATTGGGCATCGTAATACTCACCCAAAGAGCTGGCTTAAAGCTTTATGAAATTGTAGAATATGTGAGAGCAAGCTGTGAAGACTTAATCCAGATAATATCACAGCGGTATGACGACAGGCTGGGGCAGCAACTGGGAGATTTGGCAGGGGCTATGTTGCAAAATGGCCAGCATTTCCTTCTTCAGGGTTATTATTTCTTTGTTAAAATAAAAGATAGGTTGTTAAAACAAATGTTTTCAAAGTATTTTGCTGTATACTGAACAGTGAGCACTGCTGTACACTGAGAAACAAATTAATGAATCAAACATTGCAGCACTATCCACAGGGGCTCATTTAAAAGCAAATGCATGACAGAGCTGGAAACCAGCTTAAATGCAAATGAGCCAATGTGATGAAATCTGTAATGTTTGATTCATTAATTTGTCTCTCATCGTACAGCAGTGATCATTGTTTAGTGTGTGCTACTAATGGAAGACCCTTAAAGACAAGGATTTCCAACTTTCTAGATGAGCTTTACTTTAACAGAGAAGTTCTGTCACAAAACCTTTTATGATCATGTGAGATTCTTGCAGCATCTGTACTAATTAGTGTCATAAAAAGTAATATTTAATATATATTTTAGTTTTCTTATGATGCAGGCTAGCAGATGGAAAGAAGGAGAGCCAGCATCATATGATCTGTTAGCTTTCCAAAGGCCACCAGCAGCTACTATATTATAGTTAAAAGGAGAAAAATACTGGAAAAAATAAACTCTTGGCTATGGAATAGAAAAGCTTCCCTCCCTGCCATCTTTAGATGCAATTATTTTCCAGAAGATTTTAATCCAATGTAAAAACATGATTGAATGCCCAAAAGAGGTGGACAGGGTAGTCAGCTTAGTTGTTTACCTTTGATAGAAGTTAAACGATTATATGTCAGTTTTGCTAGATATTCTGGTAATGTCTATTCGATCTTGTATAGCAGTGACACCAGCCTCTCTTTGGCAGCTCCTTAGCTCTCAGGCTATAGTTGTGTTTCTGTTCTCAGTTGCTCACATGACTGTGAGATTAAGGAAGACAGAAAAGGATTATCAAATTAAATAGCTGCTGTTAAGCATATCATAAACTGTAGCAATCTGGGCTCCAATGACAAAGAAAATTTTACCAGAGTCAGTCTGAGCATTTACTGCCATAAATGCAGGAATTTGTGTAGGTTTGGTTTTGTTTAGGATTCGTTCAGATGGTGATGGCTTCGATCAGTAAGGATCTCTACATGTCATTTTTGAGAGATGAGTGGCACTAGCCTCACAGTGTACCAGAAAAAAAGAAAGGTGGCTTTTGTAGCTTATCAGCAGCACATAATAAAAAATTGGCTCGATTAGGATTCATATTTTTGAGATTCTTGTTCCAAATCCAAACAACATGCACTAGGCCAATCTGTTTGTTTATTTCCATTCTGTATTTGCAATGGGTGACATTTAGGAAAGTGCAGTGCTAATTGCCTTGCAGGTACCTCTAGGTATTGACATCTACAATTAATCACAAAGCAGGGATGCAGTTGATTCAAACAAATTTTTATCACATCACCATGTGATAAAACGCCGGTTTTTCTGATAGGACAGTTTCTATTCTCTTGGCTTTTTCTGAGGTTGCAAACTAAGGAGTCAAATATTGCCTGCTACAAACCACCTACGTCTTGAGGGCAACAAGAGAACATTGTAATGTCATGTAATGACATATAAAGGATCTTTTCTGTGGAAATGACTGTCTGAAGAAAAAAAAAAAAAAAAAAAAAAAAAAAAAAAAAAAAAAAAAAAAAAAAAAACAGAAAACCTGGCCCTGCTGTAAACAGATTTCAGTTTTCATGGCATGCTATATACCAAACCGAAACAATACACACAATGGCTACCAAAATCACCTGAAAAAGGGAATTGAAATTGGTGTTTAAAAGTGTGTGGATCATGATCAAGATTTTCTCATTGAAAAATTTGTGGAGTCTACTGTCCTTAGATGTGGAGTAACAGTTGGGATGAAATTTTGGAAAACCAACGAACTGAAGAAGAGAAAACCGTATGCAAACACATTAGAAAGTAAATTCCACGAAAAAAAAAAAAAAAGTTTTAATCTAGCATTGCACATGTGTTAGACTTCAATTTTTGATTTAAATTTCTTTTTCTATGTGGTAGCCACTTAGTCTTCAGCTTCCTCAGCACCATTTAAACTCAATTTCTGCCTACCATCCCATCTTACTGTAGATTAATGGTGTTTATCTTCTCTGGATTCAAAACTATTTTGAAATTTTTAGGAAGAAAATAGCTAATGTTTTAGTCCAGTAATAGCTAGTTCTGTTCTGCTAAAGTCAGTGGGAAAAATCCTTGTGGCAATGATTCAGGACCAAGACCAAAGAATGCTGCAGTATATTTTGCATCAAGCCATAGCTTTACTTGCCTTTTTTCCTTTAGTCTACGTAAAAGTAATTTTTGTGAGTATGTCTGAGTTTAGCAAGCCACTATTTCTTGTAATAGCAGCATCTTCTATCCTAGAACCGGTATGACATTTAGTTGCCTGTTGTATGTCCCTCTTTGAACGCTTTGTCTCCTATTCTCTGTGTTTAGAAATGCAATACTGAGTGGGCTTTCTACCCAGGGCACAATGATTTGGGTGGCTGCTTTCTGAAAAGGCAGCTGTGGGTAAGCACGGGAGCAGCACGATAAAGAGCCGACCAAGGTAGCGGTCGTGCCTTCCAGCCAAGAGGTGACCTGCCGGTGTGCTGCTGGAGATACACCACGGGGCGAAACACAGGGTGGAGGGCTGGAGGGGCAGCTCAGGAGAGAAGCTGCGGAGCTGACGGAAGACAGGTGACCGCTGTGGTGTTGAAATATTCACTCTCTTTAATCACTAAAGTGCTTCCACAGTGTCAGCACCAAAGGGTTAACAGAGTCATACCAGTGACATAGAGTAAGATGATCTGGTGCATAGTATGATTTGTTTGGTCTCTCTTCTATTTTTATATTATTCATTTCTGTCTATTAGATCTTTTCTAGTCTTTGAAGTCCTACCTGGCATGCTGTTTCTTTATTCAGAAACAATTTTTGCTTATCTTGAGATTCACAGCTTTGTTGTGGCTTTTAAATTGATGAAGCATTTTCTCATGGTTGTGTTTATTTCCATTCAAATCGTTGTGGGTCTATTGCTTCACTTCTGAATGTCGGTCCCTTTCTTAGGAGCCTCTTTTCACCATCTCTTTTAGCATGTCCAATCCTTTCCATCAGTCTTTCAGATGGTTTAATTCCTCAATTCTTCAACTGATGTTATCAGACCTGTTTATGTTACCAGGCCCAGCCAAAGAATTATAACTTGTGTGTGCCGTTCCGCCTCATGCACATGTTCATTAGTAAGCTGGTAGTGTTGTAGGAAGTTGCAGTAGCCAGTGCCTGATGTAGTGTACAGAAATTGCAGTGTAGTAATTCAAAAATGTGTTATCTCAAAAGAAGGTTGTGCTTATTAACTTTTACTCTCTGTTCAAGCTACAGCAGATGGTTTTAGCTAGTTAAAGCAAACTTTGAAAACTTTATTTTTTGCGTTATTTTAAGATATCGTAGAAGCTTTACAAATCAAAAGGTGTTGTTGCTAAACAACTGAACTAAACACTTCACAAGCCACTAGAGATTTTATTTCAGCATTTTCCAAAGTGTTTCCGTTGAACAACAAAATGTTATGCCTTTCTCTGTACTCACATGCTATGTTAATGTTATGTAAATCAGCTTTCAAAAGTGACAGTCATTGCCTCTAGTCTGCAGTCTATTTTCAAGAACGTATTTAGTCTTCCCCTTAAGTGTTTAGGAAATAACTTTGTAGTTTAAGTATAGGCATGAGAAAACAAAAGAAACTGGAGATAACAGTAGAGATTTTAAATTAATAAAAAAGTTGCGGTTGCTTAGAACTGTTTCCAAGGTCGCTGTGTGTGTTGAAGATGTTGAAAGAGCAAGCACTGGCATGGTTTGAAGGCTAAGACGTGGTCTGAGCAGGTCCCCGGTTACTCCACTGCACTGCGGAGGTGGTCGGTCAGAGGCGTGCGGTGCGGAGATTTCTGATCTGGCTCAGTGGGTGTGGGTGAGCACGCGAGGCAGGGCGGCAGCTGCCTGTGTACAGTGCTGTCTGAGTGCTGCTGTGCCCCAACTTTGATATGGAAGAGATTCTGTAAGCTAACACTCAAATGGGAGAGCAGTACATGATTTTTGCTCTTGTCAGCCTTTTTAAGGATTCTGCGCTAAATAGACAGGTATGCGACAGAAAGGTTGACTGAATAGTTTGCTTGGAGTGTAAGCAGAACTGGAACAATCTTTAATTTAAAAAGGGATTTTAATTGGAGCTGAGCTATAAAAGAAGATGATGAGTAACATCTAAGCCGTACTGAGAAATTCTGCTATTGTGGCCACCTTCTCCGTAGCCGTTAGCCATTCCTTGACATAAAGAAAAAAATCTTCACCCCAAGGACAGTCCAGCACTGGAGCAGATTGCCTAGAGAGGTTGCGGAGTCTCCATCCTTGAGGTTTTCAAGTCTGGAACAACTCTTTTGTCAATCTTAGGGTTGGGACAGACAACTTCCCGAGGTCCCATCCATCCTCAGTTGTTGTCCTCTTCTCTGGTTGTAAACCCCATACACTGACCATGCTGCCTTTGCCAGTAGTGAACTATTCAGAAATAATAATGCTTTCCATGAATGAATCTCGAAGTATCTCTAAAAACAGAGACAGGTGATTTGGGGGATAACGGGTGACAGTGTGAGCTGAAGCAACTTGTTTAAGGTTACCCAGCCGGGCAGTTCTAGAGTTGGTGGCAGCCAGCAGATCAGCTTTGCAGTGCTTTACGCGTTGCACACTCTTGTGTAGTTGTAGGGATGCGTGAGCTGGCAGAATGCACGTTCCTTAGCCACATGGCATCGTACCAGAGACCTAAGAGCAGAACAGCAGCCAAAGCGTGGTCCTGTGTCCATGTCCACACACGCTGCTGCTCAGCAGGGCTAATTAGTTTGGAGGCAGCATCAAGCTGACACAGGCAGACTGCCTCTGGTTCTGGGGCTGGCTGCCTTGGTCTGGGCTAACATCAGTCCACTGCACCAGGCTCTGTTCTGTCTCCTGGACTTGCTTGCTGCTTTTCTGTGAGAGGGCAATGTGGTTGTGTGTTCATATCATGCAAAGATTATTAGATTATTTTTTTTTTTAAGTTACATTTTATAGCAAGTTTTCTGAGAAAGCATGGAAACCCAATCAGTATTAAAATCTCCTGTCTGTCAGGGAAAGCACGGGAGCCAGTATTGGCCTCTGAACCAGTCAGCTGGGAAGCTTCAGCTGCATGAAGAAAACACTTACACAGTGAAGTCCTCCATGAAGTGCGTAGAACTAGGTGAGCTGTAGCATCCTATCACATTATTCTCAGTACCTTCTGGATATTTCAGGAGAGCGCCCAGGAGCTACCCTGTGAGTGTTACAAAACCCAGTCAGCGCTCACAGTGTGTGAGACTGTTAGGCTGAGTTACGTTTGGTGCGTGGTGCCTCCTAAGGGCTGATTCGACCCTTGGTGTAAGTTATGTGCATTATTAGCAAGAGGAACTGATCCCATGAAAGTAGCGTAACATAAATAGATGGGTTCTGAAGACTCATTACCAGCATAAGTGAATATCATGTATTATGTTTTGTAATGTGTTCTTTTATTTCATTTTTAAGTACCACATAGCTGATTAATCAAAAAGCAGTAGTAATGGCCATTTTCCTCTTGTGTGGAATTTAATTTAATTCTTGTGAAGGATCTTTAAGAAATAACATGAGGAATTGCAGTGAACATTAAAAGACATTGTACAGAAAAGCCTCACAGACTTCTGAGTTAGTTAACTGGTCTTTCTTTTGATCTGAGTTTCCCCTCTTTGTGTTGTAAGACATATGACTAAACCAATTTGGTCTTTAATCCATGGAACACGCTGTCACCTCGCCTGTCTGTTTTTGTGTCACTGCTTACTTGACTATGACTACAGATGTGAAAAAATGAATAGTTATAAGTCCCTTGCTTATATTTGATATTTGATTTTTAGATGTTTTATGCTATTTCCATATATACATTTGCTGAGAACTAGTCTTTAAAATTACTTTTTACTTATCTTTCTGACTCTAGACTTTGAAGTAATACTTCAATGACAGCCGAACTGAGACATTCTAACAGTTTCTGAACAGGGCCTGAGCAGACCTCTCGGTATTCTGCACCATGCTAAAGAACTCTTTCCCTCTTGAAAGTTTTATCATGTAGGAGGCTATTAAAGTTATGAGTTTAGGCTGAGGCATGAATAAATCCTGAGTCTTACTGATGATGTCATTAGAGTGGTCAATAAAATACATAGAAGCAAACGCTTTTCATGCTACTAAGATCAGCTAACCAAATCAGGATACACGAGCAATTAACTCTTTAATTAAGATGAATGGATGACATTAGCCCTTCTTAAACCCTGCTCATCAGCATTTACAAATAGAAAAAGACCAATATCTCCTTTCCAAGAAATGTAGCTTTTATTTTTCATTCTTTGACAGCATCTCATTCTTTCCACTTAGTAAACAAGTTCACTGATGAACACTGCCAGCCGCAGAGATTTAAGCAACCCTGTGCTATCAGTGCTATTTCTCATTGCTCAGAGGTAATGTGTATGAATTTAGTTTATTTTCTAGCCAAGTTGCATTGAATCTGTGTTTCTAATTAAGAAAAATAAAGGCCTTTTGATGCCCAAATATGTAAGATCACATAAATTCAAGCAGCGTGACATGTTAGAGGCCACATAGTTAAGTATTATGAAACTTCTTGCCTTTGAATTGGGTTATTAGTTCTGACAAAGGTGTGTGTAGACTAAAGGAATAAAATCTCTCAGTTCTTTATCCTTGCAAATCAGAATAATCTGTCTGGAAGCAGGTAGATTATCTCTCCCTATATTTAATACACATATTGCAATATATTTACAGAAACATTCTAAGTTCCCAGCGATTGAGGTGTTATTGCCCTTTTGTAATCCTACAAAATTGCAGGTTTCCCACTAATAAAGTCAATTTATTGCCACTTTGTATTTTTAATAATATTCGTTGCATATACAAATTCTGTAAAGGAGTAGTCTGTTTTCCTACGACATGTATTCAAATAGCGTACCTGTCACGCTCCGATTTTGGATGAGAGGAAGGCCCCCTTGCGTTCCAGCCCAACCTCAGGTGAGTCTGGGAGGCTGGGGGCAGCTGGACCAACCTCTCACACACCAGAGCATGTTTTTGCTCGTATTCTTGGGAACAGAATTAAGACTCAAAACTGAGTCAAGTGCCAGGTAAGTTTATTAACCTGACAACAAGTTAACAAATGCAAGAGAAAAAGAGAGAGAATGGAAAAGAGGGAAAAGTGTTTCAGTTGCAATAGCTACTACCATGGAGCTGCGGCGTCCCGACAGTCCAGTTCACTCGATGTTAGTTCCGATGCTGATTTCGTGGATGTTGGTTCCGTCGATGTGCATTCTGTCAATGTTGGTACCCTTGATGTTTGTTCCCCTCTTTACATTGGTTGTTTTGTCCTTTTATTGTTTGTTTCATTGCATATTCATTGTATTCCAAGAATTGGTTTGCCTATCTGCACTCCTCAGCTGGCAGTGATATGCATGCCCATTACCGGGTGATATGCATGCCCATTGCTGTCTCTGGGCACATGCCGGGGGGTAGGGCTAAATTTCTCGGAATCAGCTCTGCATTCTGGTTCGCAGGACGACAGGAGTTGGCTTGCAAGATAACGGGAAGACTCTAGTCCTAGGGTTTAACTGAAGTTCTGTTGTTCAGGTGGTGGTTTGATATTTTGACAATGTTGAGACAATTATTCGACACAGTCTTTTACAATACTCCACATGTGCAGGACACAGAATGGAATCAACATAACTGTTGAAAGTAGGAATTTAGTATTATTTTCACTATTAATTCTACATGTGTGTAATGTTTGGGGTACAGCTTTTTTCTATATTGATGTTACTGTCGGTAATTTTTGTGAAGCAGAATTTTGCAAGACAATATTAAGATGTTGCTTTCTACTACTATAACAAATCTTTTGTTCAAAGAGTCAGAAATGCTGAACATGTATTTAAACTCAGCCTCTCTGAAGAATAGAAAGTCTGTATGATCTTTCCTCCCGTAGCTGCAGTATCAACTGGAAGAAAAATAAAAGTTCATTGCATCTGTTATGTTTCTGGTACAGCAGTATAGGGTTGCAGCAAAGAAACAGAATAGTTCTTTTAACGTAGATGGATTTTTCAGAGTCATTGGCTTAATGGCATTTAAGAATAATGATGTTTTTGGCTTTCATGTATACTTACCCACACATTAAAAGCAGTAGTCCAAATGTTTTCCTGAAATATGTTAGCTCTCTGTCCTGACCTGATGCATCTATATCCGGCTGCTGGTGTGAGGTACATGGAATTATTCAGATAAATTTCTTGTCCTTATTATGTGGAGTTCTGTTAAGCACAAGCCCCATTCACAAGATTATTCTTCTCAGATACTTTGCCATGACTGTTTTGGTTTCTTTTTATTTAAAAAAAAAAAAAAAATCATCGGTTTGAGAAGGTGGAGACTTGTATATGTGGGAATGAAGTGGGAAGAAGAAGAATTAAGGCCATAGCTAAGATTAAATAGATAATTACACAACGTTTATCTATAGTGGGATGTGGAGAAGTTCAAAAAGTCACTGTCCCAGTGGCCTTACACCAGAAGTGGAGCAGAGGGCCTTTCCACTCAGGAAGTCCATAATGGTTCAGATGCATCCAGAGAACTGGCTTTAACTTTGCTTAGCCAGGTCCTGTGAAGGAGAATTGAAATTTTGCCCCAGTGTAAAGAGCAGAAACAGAATGGCATGGTAGCAGACGAGTACTCTTTACTCCCTTTTCAGGCTTCAAAAACTATGGAGCCTTTTATGAATTTGTGTGGCTTCCTGATCTCTGTGATACAGTTACATGTAGTGAGGCCAGGTGGGATTTCGGGAAGGGATAGGGTGAGGTGGGCAGTGATGCGATTTGCAATGTGTAGACAGAAGTTCCTATCTCTTCCAGGGGTCTGATTTCCCCAGCAGTCTTCTCTACATTGCAGTCTCTGACCTGCAGGGAAGAAATCCCACTTTTCCTGCACAGTCAAGTTCTGGCTCCAGCGTTTTTCGTGCTGTGTGGCTGCTGCCATGCAAGACTGGAACATGGGGACATAATCCCTACAAGCTATTTTTGCCATGCTGTACTCTTGGCAGAAGGCCTGGTGGTACCTGTGATACATATGACATTGTTACTTGCAATGAGCCTGAGGCGGTCACCCAGTGTGTCATCCCACAGTGCAGTCTGCAGTAAGACATCCTCATACACCATCAAAACATCCTCACTTTGCAGCTTGTAGCTCTGTTCTCTTAAAGAAGAAGGAGCAAAAGCTTCCCTCGTCAGGGAAAACTGTTACACAGAATGAAGTTGAAATGGTGAGGATATCATCTGAGGAGGTAGATGATGACAGGGAAATAGCCATCTGTGTTTCAAGCAGATTTTTTGGCTTCCTGACAGAAAATGGAATAATGCAGCTATTCAGACTGCCCCGCGACTGCCTTACCCGCGAGTCCAGTCAACTAAGACAGTCTTTCATAGACTTCAGATGATCCAAATCTACGTGTACAGAGAAAGATTCAGGGATGTAATTATAAAGGGCACAAGCCCAAACAACACAGATTTTGTAAATGAACTCTTGCAGTTATTAAAATGTTTTGGCTTTGTAACAGAATACAAATCTGCAATTTTGTCAAAATTAGGCAGTGTCACCTCTGCGAGGCCTCTGCAGAGGTGACACTGTCACTTGTTACAACTTTGGGAGCGGTTTGGTGTGCGAGGTGCTGCCGGCCTGGTGCCCAGCGCTGCCCAGGTGCGGCTGCGTTTGTGATGGCAGGGTAGGGCGGGGAAGGGCACCAGTGAGCTCTGATTATTGCATGTGTGTCTCTGCGGTTCCTTTTGTTGTGTCATTGCCATACAGACTACTGAGATTTCTAGCCAACTCTTGAAAACGAGGAATGAAAACAATGTTTTATGAGTATTAGTCACACAGCTACTGAAGAAAGACCGTAACAAAGGAGTCGGGCACGAGGCGCTTTGAAAGCAAACAGCTCTGCTGCAATCAGCAAGGCTCCTGCGTGCAGTAAATCAGCACATGCTGCTCTTTGTGTTGCTCCGGCCCGTGCTGCTGCTGGTAGCCAGGCAAGCTAGTTTAGAGCTGAGCTTTGCACCCTGGTGTTACGCTGATGCTTGCTCTTTGGCGTGCCCTGAGAGCCTGAGCGAAGTCACACAGACTGTGGCACAGGTTGGGTCGCTGGCGGCACAGGTGTGGGAATACAGGACAGGGAAGCGTCCCCCACGGAGAGGTGAGAGGGTGAGGGCACAGGGACTACGCAGGCCGTTCCACTACCAGCTCGCAGCAGGCCGGACGCTGCGTGGGCATCAGCCCGCACATCCACGGTGCTGGCAGCTGTGCCAGGAGCCTCCGGCCCGCTCCCCAGCCCCGTCGGCTCGGGGTGCTCTGCTTGTGCCACCCACTTGCAGCACGAACACGGACAAAGGACTGATTTGGTAAAATAATTTTCTGTAGTCCTAACTTTTCTTTGACTATTTAAGTGCTGGTCCCTGCTTCTAGTATGGGCCATACCTTCAAGATTAGTTTGAAACATTCGGCCTCTGTATCCATACAGGCGTGTATATAAAATGATCAGATTGCTAACTTCTGGGGTCAGGCCTGGAATTAGGTGTCTAAATATGAATTTAATTCTTTGCTATCTCAATTTAAAGTCATTTTGCTCCTTAAAGTCTTAACAGGAAAACAGTTGGAAATTTTTTACAGAAGCCTTCTTTAACAGACTGTAATTGCTGACAATTAAAGACGGACATCAGCCTGACAAAGCCCAAGCAAGTTCGATAGTAAAGCCTGTTCAGAAATGAATGTAACTCATGCATCTATTGTATGTAACAATTCCATTGTATTTTAAATCAGGAATTAAAATTATATTCATATATATCTGAGCATATATGGATATATAGAGATGTAGATTCAAAATTATTTTCAAATACATAATCTGTAGTTATGGGGGAAAGAAACCAAACTCCTCAAATTTTGCATCCAGCTGTTTGGGAAATTTGTGCTTTAGATAGTTGGCAGCATTAGTACTGCTCCTTAAAAAGGTAAGAGGACATTAGGATGGAAGACATGAAGTAAATAAAAAGTCTATAGTGGAAATGGAGAATAATCAGAAAGAAAGTTGATTACTTCATTTTACAACTGACATTTCAGTGAAGTTTCTGTTTTAATATTACGTGCAAGCCAAACTGCCGGGTTTTATTTGTCATCTAACTCTAGCTCTAGTCCAAGATACTGGAAAACCTCTCTTGTAGAGTTTTACCTCGTCAACCTCAAATGAAAACTGGCATTCCATCTGGATAGTGTCCAATGTGTCACATTTTGGTAGTCATCAACCAGCTCGCCTTATAAATCAAGAGCACTGATTAAATAATCAAGATTTTTGAAATGCCTTGAGGGAGCGGTGCGTTTTTGCATCAGTGATTAGTATTCAGTGGTAATACTGAAATCTATTTGAGCTGCAGATACAAAACTGCATTTTGCATACTAGGCATAATCAGAGAGATTATATTCAGAAAGTGTGCTTCCCCTAAGACAGCAGAAGGTTATGACTTTTGCCATGGCTCCATTGTTAGTTTAAGTGAGCTTTGTCCTTGCTGTTTTACAGCCCTTCATTCACCAGAATAAAATCTTTTCTGCAGCTCTGTACTGGGAAAATGAAAACTCTAGGTAATAACTTTCCTAGGGCAGCTGGTTAAATAAAACTCCAGCCCCTGAATGGAAAGCAGTTTTAATTAAAGATCTTTTAAGTTATTAAAACTTAGCTTATATTGTATCATTCCTTTTGTTGTTACAAGCATTTTGTCATTTAAATCATTCCCCCAAAGCATATTACTGATGGCAAGGGAGGATGTAGTTTACACAAGAGACAATACTTACTGGTTGGAAAAGAGGCTTGTTAAGAAATAAGTTTTTGCTCATAACAAAAAATAGCTCTAAATCCAAATCTAAAGCTCTAAATCCAGTAGTGAACTTGATCGAAGTGTAGGAATATAAATAAAAACACTGGTTTCCTGAAGACCTGTGCTCAGATAGTGCAAAACTGCAGGTTGCGTCAGTTTTTTTTTACCGTCCTCCTCCTCTCATGTGTTGGTTCTGCATCTCTGGATGCGCCCTCGGATCCGAGCGTTGAGAGCAAACTGCACAAAATGAAGCAGTGACTGAGTCCCGCAGAGCCTGGGAGCTCAGGTGCATTCCCTGCAGTCCTGCTGCCAGCTACAGAGTTTTCCTGGGCAACACTGAGCAGTGGGAGACTCTCCCTCCTTACAGACTCATCTTCTGGCTCCCAGACTGACTGGTTTTAGCTAAATGAAAGTGTGTCGTGTACCCTTGAGATAGGCTTAAGATCCCTAGGTTTCAGACTACCGCTTTTGTTAGGATAGGATGCCCTGATGTTAAGCAATTACATTTAAATTACCCTTACCTCAAAAATTTAAAAAGTACTGAAAAAAATCCTCGCACCTGTCAGAAGACTGTTTGAGCGTTGAGAGGGAGCCTTGTCGTACATCGATCTGTATATTTCTTATAACCTTGCAGTGCAATGTGTAATCATACTTAACACAGTCTGCATAAGTGGGCTTAATGCACGCTCATCACTGGCCTGGAGGTGATTAGAGATGATGATGTATAATCATTTGGAAGGGGAAAAGGAATGATGAGTTGGGGTTGGTCTGTCTGCTTCCAAGCCGTGTCCTTGGTGGATACTCTGAGAGCCTTCTGTATTCGTTCATAGCTCACTGGAAAGCAACAGTCATAGTACCAATGCTCGTCCTGCCTACCGACAAACTTCCAGACCTGACAAAAGGTGAGGTTTTTTTCTCATTGCATCAGTTAGCCTTAGAGAGATAATTAACTTTTCCTTCCAGCTTTACTTGTACCCTTAGATGATCATGACTACACCACCGCCATTGTTTTATCTGCTATAACCGGGGCTCTCTCCCAGGAAATGGAGGACCTTAGTTCACAGTCATCTTTGATGGGAAATTTCCCTCTTGTGTTTTTCTCACACTCCAGTTGAAATTCTGCTATGATGCAGAAGGGAACTCGAGCCTTATTCCACTGGTGAGAAAAGGGCACAAGCAGTAGCATGAACTGTAGTGCAGGAAGCCCTTCCTCTCACCTTTCATATCTCTGCACTCTTTTGTATTTTACGTTAAATGGTTGTTGGGTAACAATGCATTATATGAGGACAGGGTTCTGTATAGTAAAGAAAATGGGGCAGAATCTGGAATGACTTCATCCTCATGCATACAGCTAGATTTTCGTATACCCAAAACAGGCTGGGAGGCCGTGTTCTTTGGCCAGTGCTGTCACCTCAACTGCATGCAAGAGCTGTCTGGGAGAGTGCCAGCTGACTTGGGCCAAAAGCACACCGAGGACCATGCTGAACACACTCATGCCTGTGCCTGGCCCAGGTGTAACGTCTATGCTCCTCTCTATTGAAATCCTTACAAATTAGGCATTTAAGTTCTTTAATAAATCTAGCCTTAAGGCAGAAAGCACTGTTGTGCACGCTTCTTGTAGATGTGAGACTAAATTAAAGCATGAGAAGTATTTTCAGATTCCTAGATGAAAGGCACAGGGTAACTGAGAAGTGTAAATGCTGCATTGTTTTGTTAGTTATAAATACATCAAAACATGTATAGACTTAAACAAAGTACTGACTAAAGCCAGAAAAAGGCTTAAGAGAAAAGTGTGGCTATTAATAGCCCTGCCATCTCCTTGTACCATACTAGGGGTGGCATTGCTTAATAATCCTGTAAATGGTAAAAATTGTATAGTCATTAAGATCCAGTGTCTGCAGTACTTAAGCAGAACTCCACATTAGGCTGAAAAAAAAAAGAATTATTTGGATGTAAATGTAGTTATTCTGTAATTTTAAGCACCTGCTTTTTTTTTTCTAGGTCAGGTTCGTAGCTAATTCCACTGAGATTTAATGTGCTAGACTATGTGGAATGCGATCCCTGCATGTTCCAACTGAGTGCTTCTTCATTTCATACAGTAAATTGGAGATAAAAGATGTTTGACCGTATCGTACCATACTAGTTTTGGTGATTGATGAATATACCATCCCTCAACTGCGATGTTAGCCAGTTATCTGTTATTGATGCAGGCTTTGCTTGTCTTTCTTTTAAAGACAGCTACATTTTCACCCTCTATTTCGCCCTGATTTTTAATAATAAATAGCATACCTTGTGAGAATTTCAGCTGCTTACTTTTGAAGTTCACTATTATTTAGCCCTGGTAACTTCTAAGCTACTGCAATTATGAATTTCCTGTTAATCAGTACAATATCTTCTGGTATGGTTAAAACTTCCTATCTTTATTTTAATGAAAAGAATACTTTCAAATAATTTGTCATTGGCCCTGGTTTCATAGTATTGCAAATCCCTTTCCTTTAGTTGATTTCATTCTCATTCCTACTGTTGGTGTCAAGCAGAGGGTTGGGACCAATAGATCTTAAGGTAGGGATTCTTTCCAGGTATTTTTGGGGTGCACCTCTACAGACTGGGCATTTAGCTATTCTGCAGTGCCATTTTTCTGCATAGTGGATTCTTTCAGTTTCTGTTGGTCCAGTAGATCCAGTGTCTCCTTTACAAGCTTGCTGCTTGGTAGCCTGAAAGCATTTACTAATTGTTTTATGGCTGTGACTAATTGCTTTTCAAGTGGTTCTATAGGCCTCCAAATTTCAGTCTTCTGTTTCGCCTGAAATATATGCACTTGTCGTTGGCTTTATTTGAGTCTTTATTAAAGATTAAATGTTTTGCCTTAAACTATGATATTCTCATTCTTCAGATTTAATAGATGAGGTTACATCTTGGCATATAGATAGAGGTACAGTATGTGGGCAGAGAGGATTCATAACAGAAGAAGGAGAGAAAGAGTTTTGTGGTTTGGTAGACAAAAATCAACTTTAGAGATTTAAAAAATTCCCTGCTGAAGTTTGTGAATGTTTTGGTGGGAGTGAGTAGGGAATACTGAACAGAGCCCGTTGATGTGGGTATTTTAATCCACATGCCTCTTGGCTTAATACAGAACATTAAATTACTCTACTGAATAATTAGGCATTTGTCAAGGAAAATAGATACTTATTAATGGATGGTTTGCTATGTTTCATGCTCTCCGCTCCAGACATGCTTACTATTCTGTTATGTAGAGAGTGCAAAAAGTTCTCTGTATTCATCTGCTCAGTTATGAGCCTGAAGTCTCATTCTTTTAATTTATTGATGTTTATATGTAGAAACTTTTGGCTCCACTTTTCTTAATTTTTTTCAAAATGCACGTTCTCATAATTCTGTTACATTATGCTTTAATTCATGTATTATTTTGAGTAAATGTTTCCCCGTCTCGATCCTCACAGTATGTGGAGCACTGTGTCCAGTTCTGGGCTCCCCAGTACAAAGAGATCTGAAACTACTGGAGGCAGTCCAGTGAGGGGCCGTGAAGGTGATGAAGGGACTGGAGCTTCTCACGTATGAGGAAAGGCTGAGAGCTGGGACTGTTCAGCTTATTCAGCCTAGAGAAGAGAATGCTCTGGGGGGGATCTCATGAATTTGTATGAATCCCTGAGGGGAGGGTGTAAAGGTGGTGGAGCCAGGCTGTTTTCAGTGGCGTTTAGTGACAGGATCAGGGGCAATAGGCGCAAACCGAAACACACGAGGCTCTGTGAGAACATTGGGAAATGCCGCTTTGCTGTGAGCATACTGGGCACAGGTTGCCCAGAGCTGTTGTGGAGTCTGCATCCTTGGAGATACTCAAAAGCTGTCTGGGCATGGTCCTGAGCAGCCTGCTCTAGGTGGCCTTGCTTGAGTACTTACGTTGGACAAAATGAGCTCCAGAGGTCACTGCCAACCTCAGCCATTCTGTGATTCTGTGTCAGTGTGTGTCACGATAGTCAAATTCACCATACATGGACAAAAGCAATAAAAATAGCTGATGCCATCTTTACATGGACATGCATGACTATGTTGAGTACCTGCAATTCACAGTAAAATATGGCCACACTGCAGGAGTTAATTTAATAAAACACCACTTGCTAAAACATAATTTTCTAAAATAAATATGAGATGCGGTGTATTGTAACTAAAAGCACATGAAAGCCTTTCACAGTGAAATCATAAATATTTCTTGTTAGAGGAAAACCACTGGTTTTTGCTGGTATTAGTGATAGCAGAAGCAGGAGGCAATAATAAATAGGATTCAGAAGTGCTGAAAAGAAAAACAACAGAAAGAACTGGTCTGAGGTTTTTGGATGTTCTACCTATTGGTGGCTACATGTAAAGAATTATCTAAGAAATAATATATTCAGCAAATGACGAAAGTAATTGAATTAGACAAGGGTGAAGTACTCAGTTTCATCAAGGGTTGAATGCCATGCCCCCTGAATGCAATAGCCAGACTCTCACAAGCTTTAGATCAAACCTCAAATAAACCAGTTTGGTTAGTGCTGTTTGACCAGTGTAACAGCAAGCCTGTGTGAACTTAGTCTCGTGCTGTGTTTGAAACATATTCAAACTGATTATAACATAATGACCAACACGCTGTATGCCTTCAGTCTAATAAACTCAGTGTATGCCAGTTTTAATTAATGAAAAAGCCCTCTTGCACTTAGTTTAAATATTAATGGCTGTTTGGATCTTTTCTAATTCATGCAATACTAATTTTGATCACCTTGCAAACTAATGTTCTCCATGATAACCTGACAAGGTACATTTTAAATGTGTTGTGATGAGAAGTTTCTTGTCATGATTGTAGCTGCAGAGGACACGTACAATTCCCAGCCCTTCAGTCTCCTGACAGAACCAGAAGAAAGTTCCGCAGGTTACACTCAGCTAGCGTAGTGACCACACATCTCTAACTGACACTCGGAACAGGGATAAGCAACCCCAGCAGCTGATGATGCTTATAAAAGATTGCAGTGGTAGAAGACTAAACTTGATCAGTGTGCTCCAGACTGGCCAGTCGCTTCTCTGGCCGTGCTGCCGTAAAGTGGTCCTACGTGTTTCTGTCTCTGAGAATTGTTCCAGCAATAGACCACCAGACCACTTTGTGCGTTTCTGCTCACTTAGCTGCGTCGTTTCTCCGCACAGAGAGGGGGGAGATCTCACCTCCCTCGCAGAACAACTGCACTCTAGCTGGCAACCACTGCTCTAGCCGAACAATTCTTTAAGTATATATAATCAGCTATTGCAGCTGCTCCAAATCATTCTTTGCTTTTGTATATCAGATTTTGCATTTACTCCTTCGGCGTTTCTCTGGTGTACGTGGGGAATGCTGCAAATTTATTTTGTATAAAATTGGAATCTGAGAACTGCAGGTTTTAAAACAAATTCAGAAAAGGAAATATTTTTTTTCCCCAAACAAATTCATAAAAGAAAAAAGCTTGTGTAACTTGCTCCCAAATTGAACAAAGCTAACAGAAAAGTGATGGTCCCTTTCATGAACTGTGAAAAATGCTGTAGATATTTCTCTGGCTTAACAACCACATGAAAAACATTCTCTGTTCACCACTTACTCTGCAAATTTTGCTGCAAGCACCAACAGCTTTACACCAAGAAGACCCAAAGGAATTTTCCATCAAAGCAGAAGTGTGCACCACATGAGCAGGTGAAAATGTGATGGAGAAAGGTGTGATGTCTCCGTGTTTGCTTTAAGCTTAACTCATGCCAGCGTTCATCTAATATACAATATTTCGTTTTATTTACAAATTCCTATGGATTTAGTAGTTGAATGTTGTTCTTGTGAGAAATTTATTATTTGGCATTCATGTACATAATCGTATGCTAATATATCCTTTTAAAAATAAAGAATTCATCTTGTCTGTTAACATGCTGCAAAATGTGCATGTAGTAGAAAGAGATATTTAAAACATCTTTATTTCATTATCTCATTTATTATGTTGTAGGTTGGCAGCTAATTAGTATAGATATTTGAAGTTACAGATCGAGAGAAACTAAATTACTGCGCTATAATATAATTAATCACAGAAAACTTTTGTTCAGCAGCTAATCTTTTATTAGCTACTTCTTTGCTTCTTGTTGATACTCATAACTTTGATTAAGATTTTCGGTGCTTTATTTAACATCATAGCATATTAATATGAGATTCAGTGAAGTATCTACTGCCTCTGGAATAACATTGCCAGGAAGATGAGGAATTGAAAATTCTCCTAGTGCTAGACTTTACCAACCAGTAGCATATGTGAAGCACCAAGGGTTGATGTTTGCTAGCAGTCTGTTGGAGCAGAATGCCCCAGGGTAGCAGACATTCTTTGCCTTTATGCCCTTCCCTCCAGTTCTTCTCCTGTGCTTTCAGATGTCCCAACTTCTAAGTGTACAGTCACGGCTACAGGCTATGGAAGAAAGCAGTAATGCAAACCAAGACCGAGATTCTTGCTAGCACCTTTGGAAACCTATGGCAGAGGTACTGCAAGGGCAGAACTCCGGAGCATTTTGTGAGGTTCCTTGGACCTCTCGCAATGGGATAAGCTCCACATACTCTATCTGGTTCAACATGATTTAAATACCTCCTCTGACTTTCCTCCTAGAGTTGGTATGCTGTTCAGCACCATTTCCTATCCTTTCATTTACCCAGACAAATTATCTCTGAGAAGCAGAAATACCTGGTAAGATTTCAGAGGTGAAAATAAATTATCCCTTAATAAAGTTCAGTAGCATTATCCTGTTGTTACAGTTCTCTTTCCAGGTGAAAATGTGACAGGAGACTTAAGTCTGTGTTATTTCACAGGCATAATCTATACTTGAAAAAATTTTAAAAACACTTTCAGTAAGCACTTGCACATACTTAAGTGTGTGCCTGTCTTCTGGTTCAGATAATTTCAACTGTCTTGCTTTAGATAACAACAGGAATGCAGGAAACTAAGAAACTTGGAATTTAGAGTCACTGATTCCTAGAATCTTCCTGACTGCAGCCCCTCTACCACAAAGAGATCATGAAGCCGTTTCCTGGTGACGGTTACAGGTTGCATGGTCAGTTTTTGCTTTATGCAGTTGCTGACATGACTGCAGGTTGATCACACATCTGAACTCAGGTCTACTTTTCTAAAATGTTTTTAAGGAAGATCGGCTCATAAATTCCTTTGGAAATACGTGGCCAGCATGCTCAGTGGGCTATAGACTGTCATGGTGTGGAAGGAAGGATTGTATCTTTTATTAGGCCAACAAGCATTGTGAGCTTTTGGTGGTTCAGGATCTGAAAAAAACCCCAACTTTTATATCCACTTCTAGCTTGTCAGCTTTTGCATATAGCGTTTGATGGCCTAATTGAAAATACACCTTACTTTGCCTATTTTCATTGCCAGTATAATGATAAGGAGGTATTGAATTATGAAAGATATAAATGCTTGATCTGAATGGTTTTGTTTTTTTTTTTTTATCTGTAGGATTTTATCTACTCAAATGGTTACCAATTCAAGCACTTGACATAGGAATAAAAATCCTAAGTAAGCTTTTATAAATGCCACCTAAACAGGATGACAAGTTACTGACCAGTCACTTGGGAAATACTGTTTAGGGCATTTACTAAATGTTAGAATATTTTAAAAATTAATTGTTTTTACTGTAACATGGCATTACTGAGAATACACCAACAGAAAATAACTAGTTTTAAAATAAGGTGCTATTTTGATGGGGTAACATATTGGTAAACATTTAAAAATTCCTAGTTTTCATTTGATTTCACTGTGTGTATGAGTCTCTTGGTGTAATTTGACACAAATGTAACCCATATTCATATGCTAACCGTGTATTTATGTTAGATAGTTATTTGCAATTCATGCTTTAGTGGCCATTTATATAGTTTTGCTTATCGTGTCAGCCAGCTCTGACATTATCACATGATTCCAATTTTTTACATGCTTTAAATAATGAACAGCAAATAGGCAAGGACTAAGTAAAGCAAACACTATTTTAAGAATAACAAACCATAAATTGATACAGTAGTGTCCTGGTTCTGGCTGGAATAGAGTTAATTTTCTGAGGAGCTGGAGCTGGGGGCACAGCTGGGACAGGTTACTGATGAGCCACCAGCTGGGACAGGTTACCCAAATGGGCCCCAGGGCCCTTCCATCCCACGGACCCCCTGCTCAGGGTATAAAGGGGGGGTGGTGCTGAGGGGCAGTTTTGCTGCTGGAGAGGGAGCTGGGCACCAGGATCCCCTGTGAGCGCTGGTACTGTATATTATGGGCTTAATTGTTTTCTGTTATTGGGATTTTTTCTTGTTTGTTTTCCATCTCTGTTTTGTTTTCTTCTGTTGTTCTCTTAAACTTTTTTTTTTTAAAATCTCAACCCATAAGTTTCACCCTCTTTTCTTTCCCAGTGCTCCTCCCTGCCCCACTGGAGAGTGTGGGGAGTGAGTGAGTCTGTAGCTTGGTTCTGAGTGGGGATAAACTACAAGAAGTAGTAATAGTGTGTGTATAGCAAACACTTTCTTTTAACCAAAATCCACTTTATGGGATGTTTGCAAGTAGGAGGAAAGATAAGTAATGGGGCAGTAATTGTCTGCTAAAATAATATTTACGGCTCAAATAATGATATTAATAGCATTGACCATGGAAATTTGTTTTAGGAGATAACATTTTAGAAAGTAAAAACCATTTTCCTCATTTTATTTTAGTAAGTGGATAGTATGGTTTCTGGTATATATCTGAAGGTTTTTTCACCCAAGTGTCATACTGGGATTAATACAGTAGTAAGTAGAAAATGTCATATGAGTAACAATTGTGCACTGGTGAATAGTTTCAGGTATCTCAGGATTTTATTTTGAAAATTTGATGATGAGGAACTCCTGTTAAAACTCAACACCCAAATATTTGTAAGAGCAAAAGGATAAACATAATATAAATGCAAGATTTTCCCTTCTATACGTTCTGATGGATTTCTAATTACATCTTGTTCCCGTCTGAACTTAAGATTTGGTATCACAGGTTTAAATGATGCACAGATTTCTTTAGACACCAGTTTTATGTATGTACCTATAAAATGAAATACACAAGTGTAAAATGCTAAGCTATAATAGTTTATTGTTAGTGCTCTATGGTATTTATATAGTAACTTACTACTTCTCTTGTTTTCTTAATCATGCTTGAAAAAAAAATGCTGTCTGCATCGTTTTATGAAGTACAAAATAACTGTCCATTTTACGCAGTCATGAGTCAGAATCAGAAGTGTGTGAGCTCTGACTTGTGGTCACACCATAATACACTGCTTGATTTCTTTGTAGAATTTCTTTTATTTGCACAGAGTTCATCTGTAAATCATGATGAGTCAACATGTTAATGGTCCTTTTCCTCTCAAAATTCCCAGTGATGTCACCAGTCCATCTCTAGTGAGAGCTGTGACGTGAATGTTAACACAGAAAGAAGTGTAAGTCTCTGGAAAAAAACACTTTTTGGATGTGATAGCATCTGGGACTTTTCTGTTCCAGCTCTGTTTGTTGCTGCAGAGAAGCTGCAATAATAACTGCAGTAATAACAACAATGAGAAACTGAACAAAAAACTTTGCTTTATGCATTCTCTTTACATAATTAATGTGCTTGTTCTCCTTCTTAGGCCTTGATCTCGCTGTGACATTAAAAACGTGCAAGTCAATTCTACTTAAACAGGTTTTGGTGTTTAAGTAGACGTAATTCATGGGCAAATACCATGAATAATCATGCACAGGTATTTTTACTGCGTATGGTCTCTTATAAGTAGATCAGTAGTGGTACCTGAATTACAGACTTCCAGCAGGAAGAGGGTTTCACAGAATCACAGGCTCGAAGGCCAGAGGGGATCATTAGATTGTGGAAGCTGACCTTCTCTGTAGCATATCATATAATTTTATCCATTTACTGCGTACTGAGTTCAATAACTTATGTTTGACTAACACATATCTTCTATATTTGCCTTTATATTGAGTTTCTTGGCCAAAAATCCATTACCATTTTTGTCAGGTCTACCATCACCTGAAAGAACTTTTGAGGATTCCCTTTCCTATATTAGAAACCTGTCACTGGGAACATGGTGCTGAGCTCCTTTAAAGGGCAGTGATTATCCTCGAGTCTATAGTTTTGCATGATCGGTATTGGTGGGCCCAGTTGGGCTTTGGGATTCTTTTGAGTGAAATATGTGCCAAAAATACACTACTACCTACCCTATTTTCTTATTTGTAGTTTTTTATTAGGAAGTTTAATCATTTTTTAAGAAACAGGTTATGTTAGTAAAAAAAACAATGTTTCTGCTATTTTAAAAATAAGCATTATATACTAAAAATACATTCTAACACCATTCAGACCCTTGCTCTCAATCTCTTTTTATCCTATGTAATTCATAACGATATCTGATATGTTCCTGCTAGCAATGTAGCACAGATGATTAGAGGAGGATTTTTAAACAGGAAAGGGAGATTTGGGAAAACATACATTTCAACTGTGTGGTTGTTGCGCCGAAGGCGGGCATTCCCAGTGTTCTTCAGCCTCCCTGATGTAAATTGGCACGCTGAAATAATGGTATTGTGCTGAAATCATCCATCTCCTTTAGGTGGTTAAGAGATTTCTGTTCACAGAGTTCATTGTCTGTTTGTAGTCAACTCTTTTTTTAACAGATATTTAATGATGTGGCTTTACTTTATTTTATAGATTATTTAAGCTCTTTTGAGGGGAATTTTTAGATGAAACAAAAATTATTTTGGATCAATATATAGACTACTTTAAATTATTTTTGTAATTTTGATTCCTGTAATATTTTCCTTAAGTGTTCCTTATCTTCCTTGTAAAAAAACGAACAAACCAACCCCCAAACAAATTTTTAAAAAAACCTCCCTCAGAGCAAAAAAAAATGAAGCAAAGAGCAGATACTCCTCTGGAAGATCCCCCTGTGACTGAAGAGACGAGGCTTTTATCTTGCTGGCGCTTTTAGAGCTCTAAGAGGAGTCCCTGTAAAGGTAATGAAAACTCAAAAATACAGTTGGATCTTTTACAGTTAAACCATTTCCTGGGATCTCTTCCTCCCAGTATAGCTCGTGTTCCTGTAGATACTTAAGTTCACGGCCGATGGTGAATCCACGTGCACGGGCTGTTTCTGAGTGCACGCGGATAGGAGCCAGCCCCAGCTGCGTGACGCGCGCTGAAAGCACCAAATGAAGTCCCCGAACCAGCACTTCAGCCAAACTCTCTCTACCCTGATTCGCCAGTGCTACGGTATTTTCAGCAGCAGTAAGGGAAACAATGGTAACTTCACGCACAGACTGCGGAAGGTTTTGTTTGCATAGGTTAGCATTATAAGATTTAAGAATCTTGTAAAATTAATTGGAGGGGAGCTGATGGTTCATGAACAGCTCTCATGCATGCTGTTACTTCTAAGATTTTGTTTTGTTACTTATTTAAAGGTGATCATACTTTTTTGGGCAAACCTAGTGCTTTCAGATATTTTTAACAAATTCACAGTACAAGGTATCTGAGGTACAGAGATTTTATAATGAGCAGCAAAAATGAGAGATATTTTATTAGGACATTTAACTGCCACTTGCTGATTACTTCTAATTGGTGAAATAGCAAATTGCTGTTTTATCTCTTTAAGCTTTTGACCTAATAACTGCACCGTTTTTCATGAAACATCTCCTTTGGATGTAGCTAGAGGCTTTCTCAGTGGTTTTGTTCACAAACTTAGAAATTACTCTCTGGTATTGGTTCGTAGAACCACAGAATGGTTTGGGTGGGAAGGGACCTTCAAAGCCCATCCAGTCCAACCCCCCTGCAAGGAGCAGGGGCATCTCCAACCAGATCAGACTAGTTAGTAGTTGCTATACTTTTCTAGCAGTGTAATTATGAGTCTCTAGTAACATGCTGTTGTTATTTTCACAGCTTGTTGTGTGACTTTTCAAATTAAGTAATCTTTTCCAACCAGCTCCTCTGTACCACTTCACACAGAAACATTTGCATTATGATGATGAGCAGAGCAGCGTTGGTCCTGTCTGTCCCATCTCCTTCCCTTCCCTCCTTGCAACTAACTCAGTCTTTGCCATGTACAAACAATTCTAGGGAAGGAAAAAAAAAAAAAAAAAAATCTCTGGACCATACCTCAATGTATTAATAGTACTTGTTATGTATTTCATCTTACCACACAGTGATGACCTTTTCTTACAGATTTCTTTCTTAATGTTACACACTCTATCCCAAATGCAGGGTTTAACATAAATTCTCTGTTGCTATATAATTGAAGAGCATAATATATATATATGTATATATATGTAAATTGTAACTTGATAGCTTTGAGGGCAGTTGTCTCTAACAATCTGAGAAACTCAATTAATTGGTTTGTCTTTGCTTTTTTTTTGAATTAAATCTATCGTAGTGAAGTCAGAGATGTACTGAGTTACTGCTTCAAGTTATTTCCCCCTCCTCAGATTATTCCAATATTGACACTGAATTCTATATATTTTTTTTGCTTTTAAATGAGACCATGTTTATTCACAAGCTATTTAATATGAAAAACTGTCCTCAAATTGATTCTAAAAGTGTCCCTATAATATACATGTACACTGATTTCTTTTCTTTTTCCAAAACAGAAATTATTTTATGACTCACATTCAATTGTTACAGTTCTCCACTTCGAAAACAAGTTAGCTTGTATAGAAAACAAGGCTTCATAGAAGTGCCCTTAGACAGATATTACTGAGAGGGAAAAACCATAGCTGACAGTCAGAAAGATTTTGATAGACCTGAGGAGAATAGATTTCTGTCTGTAAAAGAGGACCAGAAAGCTTAAAAAGAAAAAAAAAGAATACTTGCAGACATTATTTTAGTAAAGCAGAAGATTTTTCCCTCTTTCTGTATCCAGTCAGTCTGTACAAGTGCTGTAGAAGTTCTGTGGACAGAGGGATTATAAAGAGTTCAGGTGTCCTACTGCTGAAGCACTGGTACCTGGTTTGTAGTCAAGTGTTGCAGACTGATTTAATTTAAATTATTAATTAATTTGTTTATTTACCAGTCCTTTGGGAGCGTCCTAGGATTTCTTTGTAGAAATGCTCATTCTAATGGAAGTAATGCGTTCATTTGTAATCCATGTAGACATTAGTCTGCTCATATTCTCTCACTAGAAGAGAAATATTAATACAAAACTGAAGGAATAGCTGAAAAATTTATAAAACCATGTCATCGACTCTTTCATTTGTAAAGAATAAAATGAACAGAAAGGAACACATAACTAGAGACGTAGGTATCTTGTTAATGTTTGTTAAGGACTCGAGGTACCTTTCCAGTTTTTACTGAAGGAACGATTGAGTACACACTTCTGGTTTAATAAATGTAAGAGTGAATTCATAAAAAATTTTTTTTCTCTCTCTCTTTTTTTTTTTTTGTGGATTTTTAACAATAGGTTTGCTGTGTAGTCAGCAATCCTCACTTCTGACTGGTTATTTCTTTGCATGGCCAAATTCAGCCCTTGGGTAAACGACAGGGATTCTTCCAAATGAGGAGATCGCTCACTGGTTTGTAGCTGCTGTGAGCTATGCTGACCTGTTTCCAGCTACATGTGATGTTTAAGCTGGAGACTAAAACATCTTACTGGGCAGTAATACAGACGGAAAGAATCATAAGAAAAATTCTATTATCAGAGAAATATTTTTAGTAATGAGAGAGCAGGATACAGTCGTGCTAGATGCTTAATCTGAATGCCAACAACTCTCCAGATGACAATACATTTATAACATTTTCCATTTCCAAACAATGAGCAATCAAACATTAGCTAATTAAGCTGCCTTCAGTGGTGAAAGAAAATACAAAAATACATGAAATTATCAAATAAAAAAAAACAAGTGACTAATTTGTCAGCTTCACTATCACTTTACAAGTAGCACCAGCCAAGTTATCCCTACACTGCATATCAATCAATTTTACTTTATACAGCTGATAAGACTTTATCTAATTAAATTATATTTTAATTGCCTTTGACTTTTAATGCAAGGAAAATGGCAATATGTTTTCCACTCAAATACTCCCTACTCATTTCTTTATACTGTGATTGTCATTATGCAGTTAACAGTTGTTCCACAGTGGTATCAAGACTCCACATTTTCTCCTTAAATAAGGATCCTGAAATAAATGTGGGGTTATTTTCTACATTATAATATAATTCTTTTAATTGTTGGCAATATTGAGTAATGCCCATTTATACTGCGTTGTCATTCCCAGAGTTATTCAAATAGCATCTTTAGAAAGATTTGATTCCATGTGTGACTGCATTTGCAATTAGAATGCCAGTCCTGGAAAACAGTGTCCTTATTTTTCACACCGAGTTACTTACTAATTACCTTTCAAAATATTTGGGTTTTTTGAAGACTGTTATGAAGTACATAGATAGAAGTCATATTCCTGCTTTATAATATGAAAATTAAAGTTAATTTAGTACAAAAATGTGTGCCTGTAAGAATGTGCCAGAATTAGGACTGTGGATCCAGTTCAGCTTTTCAGCACGGGTGTGGTTGTCGTGCATACAACATGATAAATAGATCAGATCCAAGACGTAAAATTTCAAGAGAACTCTTCTGTAAGTATCTCTTCTACACCTGCAAAGGAAAGGGTGGGAAGGCAGCAGACAATTTCTTGACAGTTCCTATTCTTCAGTTCAGAAAATACAGGGGTGTTTTGCGGGCTGGTATTTTGGACAATTCAAGCCATACTTAATCTTAATTCAGCAGAGAAGTAAAGAAAGCTAAGCAAGCTATAAACAGGCACTGCTGCAAGAGATGAATGCTAAACCAGAAAAACAACAAAAAATAGACAACTTTTTTTTCTCTGGGCTTTGAGATAACCAGACTGGATGAAAAATTGAAGGGAAGCCATACTGCATTTAGTATACTGTCTGACCCAAAAAATTAATTTCTACACCAGCTGCAAAGAAAACATCACCTCAAGGTTGTACGTGAAGGCTTCTGTCACACTATCACTCAACCTTTAGCATTCCTATGCCCCTTGCACCTGCTTACAAATAAAGTCAGAAGTGCTGCAGCTGTATTTTCCAGCCGTTTCTTCCATGAACAGATAATGATATAGTCAATGTTGAGATATTTGATATGAGTAGTGGACATTTTAGTCCCTGCACGAGTCCTTAATCTCCCTAGGATCCACAGGAAGAAAAATATTTGATACGAGAACCTTTGATATTACAAGTTGTATTTAACATTTCAAGGCTCATTTGAATTAGCTCAGCCTCGCTGGACTGCTAAAGCATACAGGACAACAGATCCTGTGGAGAGGAAAACCTATAGATGTGTTTTGTAGCCTAAAGGTATATTACAAAAAATCATGAAAAGATGAGTTGCTGAAGATAAGGCCCAAAATTTTATTGGTGCTGTTCATTTCAGAAGTCCCCTGAGAGCACAGGCCTGGTGCGTTACAGAACGAAGGGTAGATGGATCCGGAGCAGAAAATAGGACTGAGGTCTCCATGACTGTCCTGGTGTTATTTAGTGAGGTGTGGAACTTCTGAAGACAAATTCTGTTACGACCCACAAATACCTGTAGAGCATGAGTCAATTAAATTTCATATTAATGCAAAAACTACTGTATTATAAAACTATATAATGATTCCTTTTCCCCTGTTGTAAGCCGTTAAGATGCTAGGTGATGTGAGTTTTCAGTAGAGATGTGCAGGCAATAACATCTACCTACTGTGCCTGGGCATTGTACTAATGGCTATTGCGAAACACTGACTGTAAGCATTCAGCCAGCTTCTGCCCACAGCAGAAATAAATGAATGCAGATGCTTTTATCTGGTTGTGCTACCCATCTTTAGTCATTGTTTTGTAACCTCAGTATAAAATAGAGAAAACCAAATCATTTCAGGGGTTATGTGTTTTGTGGTGCACTGAAGATGGAATCTTTTATGCCTTTAGAAAACCGTTATCTTTGTACTACTCAAAGTGCTTGGCTTCTAAGTATAGCACTGTAAAAAGAGTGCTTTCTGCAGATCTCTCTTTTTAACTAAGTGTATATGCTGATAATGTTGAACCGATCCTGAAGCTTTACTTACCTGACCCAGTGGGAGAGATTTGGCCAGGGGAGGCATTTCTGTTAACCGGCCTGAAGGATTAAACTTGCCTTTAATTTTCTGAGACCAGCACAGCTTTTGACAAGAAACTTTTATTTCTATTGGTGGCATGAAGTTACTGCAAACAAAAGGCATGATATAACGTGCATGTTTTCCTCTTGCGGTATTTCTTGGAGAGACAACACGGGTCAGTGGTCAAAGAATGAAAAAGGCAGAAGATGCAGTGAACAAAAGTTGTTTTTTTAGAGGAAATCAAGCTGCCTGATGTGTAACTTGTATACGTAGAAAGAATTATTGGGTGCAACTTGGGTGGTACCTTCTAGGAAGCACAAAAGGATACGGTGAGACGTTGCCCAGTTAGAGTAGGGGGAAGTCTGGTGTAGGCTCTCAAAAGCCAGTACAATTTTCTGTGTTAATTCAAATTGATTGCAGGTCATGTCCTAGATTTATAATAATTACATTAAAAGTATTGTGATTACAAACAAACCATAGCTTTTTCAATATGTGTAAGTACAGTGGGAATTAACACATACCTTACAAGAGCTTTCAAAAATGCAGTTCATGTGCATGGTTAATCTTTTTTTTTTTTTTTTTATACTAGTCAATACTCAAAGTACAGAGGAAGAGGTTGCAATCTACAGAAAGTGGGTAGGTCAGATTTTAAAATTATATAAACTCTAGTATAATTGGGCTGACAAAAAAGATATAAGCAGTAAGGTAATGAAACTTGCATTTACTGGGTATTCAGAGAATATGCAAAATCATTTGAATTAACATACTGAGAGGGAGAAAATGTGGTTTAGCAGAGGCAATTAACATGAGAAAGTAAGACAGATGCTGTGCAAATAATTCATAATGAATAATTTCTTTGCTCCATTTTGTATTTGCAAGTTTTCCAAACAAACTAGTTTTTCTGATGTATATGTTCAAACTGTTTGCTGAATAATATCTATGCATAATTTTTTGTCTGTAATTCATTCATAAGCAGAGCTTTTTGAATATTCAGGCTTTTTTTTTGAATGGATATGTAGGTTGTACAACACATTTCTCTTTTCCAATTGGAGAAACATAACTTATAGTTTCTGCTATGAATAATCACAATATTTAACAGTATTTGCTTCATTATTTTACCAAACATTCTTGCTAGTAAACTCATTTGTTAAAATAATAATGGAAAAAGAGATGCAAACAAAAGCAAATAAATTATTCTGACATCTCTTTTGTTTCTCATTTGACAAAAATCATTTCTCCTGTCCATAATTCTGTTTGTCTTCAATTAAAATATATGAGGAAGCTGAAAATAAAAAATCATAGTCTTAAAGATACTCAGGTTTCCTGTGGCTGTGGCGTAGAACATACACAGAGCTCCTTGCCCAAATAAGTGTGCTTTAATCTACTTCACATGTTCTTGTTGGCTGGTTTCCTGCCAGTTCTGCAGATCCACTAAATGACAAACCGGCGTTTCTGAACGGCAGTCTGCTCTTTCAGCTCGCTTTCAGAGGAACTGCTGTGATGGGCAGCTTGTGCCTCCATTTATCGTGCGGATGAATTTCCTCCGCTCTGTAGCCAGAGATGGTACCAGCTTCTGCTGGGTAGCATAAGGGACTTACATATAGGAAGATAATGAAGATAAATATACTATTTGTTGGCAGTCAAGGTGATTAATTGTGAGAGGCAAGCTTAATTATGCCAGTAGTAATAATTGGTGTCATGGACAGACACCAAGTTTTTGATGGCCCATTGTTAGAAATGTGTTGAAGTTTGAATATGAACGCATTAATGAATGAGTACAAATTGTGTCTTCTTACATAACGGGCATATATTCTTAATTATATTTAGAGTCTTATTTATTTGGAACACTGGAAAAGTCAGATTTTTAGTCTTTCTGTAAATGAAGCAGGTCATCTGACCAGAGAGACTGCAGCATTTTTATGATAAATTGTGTACGATTAACTCAATGATGAGTGAATTCCATTTGCAGAATCTTATTAGCAATGTAAAAAATGTATTTATTTTTATATATTTATTTTTATTTTGTACATGTTTTTATATTTAATACATTTGTATTTCAGAGTTTCTATTTCAGTTTACTGTTTCAGTACCAGTAATTAAAAAAAAAAAAGTAATCTTGGTATTAGCAAGCTAAGTATCACATTCCTAAGGAAACAGCAGTAGAATTTTTAGTTTTCGTATTGAGGTACCTTTATATCCCATTTATATACTGGCACTGAGGATCTGGCAGTCTGTTTACACCTTTTCTTCCTGAGATCAGAAATTAGCCTGGGAATAGCTTATGACATGAGAAATACAAAGGATCCCCCAAACCTTTCTGACACCAGTAGGACAGGAGGATGGAGAGAACATATAAATATGGTTTCAACAAATGTCAATTCTGCACGTGTATCAGTGTGAAAGTTCTGCCATTCTCATATTTCATACTGAATAATGTGAGAACACCAAGACAGTTATTTAAAATAACTGAAGTATATCTATGTCTTTGGAAGAGAATGGAAATAATGGAATAACTTGCTTAGTAAGTCCTGATGTAGAAGTGTGTTTATCAGCAATGACAAGTTCCCTTGGGTACAAAGAAATGATGTCTTAAATGAGCATGGCAAACTAAACAATCGTTTGAAAATATAGAACAATAACAATGAAGTTACATTAAAACTAGAAGGAAATTGTATTTCACTAATTTGGCAGATTTTATATGGCAAACATTAATTCCTTTTTTAAAATGAGATATATAAATTAAAGTAAGAAAACAACAGAAAAGAAAACATCTATTAAACTAGTCTAGTTGTGCATATATTCTCATTCTTCCTTGGGTTACTTGCCTTCTCTTACCTTTTTCAGCACTTTAAATTTCAACCTCATAAAACATGTAGACTAGTAAACCCTTACACTTATTACGTTCTGTTGTCTTCTTTCCTAGTTATCTACAGTTTAAAAGAACATGTTTTGAAATCTAGGTATTTCATTAGCAGTTGCTGTAATACATTATTTTTTGTAATCGTAAAACAATCATTCTACGTGATACATCCCTGCAAATATAATTCCTGGTCTAACTTCTCATTCTTCTATGGCTGCCTTCATTTATTTTTGCACTGCAGGAGTTCTTACTGGTAGGAGTGATAAATGAACATGTTTCTTTGCATTATACATATTTACAGCAAATAAACTGTGTACGCTGTATCACTTCATAAATCTACTGCCCAGTGCTCTTACAGCCAATGCATTAAACGTGGGGCTTCTCATGGATTGCTCACTGTGGTTTCACACAACAGACAGTGTTGTGTGCACCTCTCTCACACAAAGTAACTGATAACAGCGAAGTTCATCATCCTTCTTTCATGCAATACTCAGGAAAGCAGGCACTTAAAATATGACCTTCACAGAGAAAGGACTGTGTCATTTTGTGTAGTCAGTAGCAAAAGTGGGCCCCTGATCCTGAATGGAGTTGTTGGGTTTTGTCAGAAGATAAATAAAGCAAGGCAATACTTTTGTGTGCTTGTGTGGAACTTCTTTTCAAGGAAAATATTTTGCATTAAAAGAAAAGAGGGTAGAAGAAGGCACAGAACATAAAAATTATTCATGAATGATGGGGCTAAATTAAGGTTAAGCAAATAAAAACCAAAGTTGTTTAAGTAATAGCTTACTTAAAATAAACATGAGTTACATAGTTTCTATTATTTCATTCTTTTATTAAAAATGCTATGCAATAACACAAAATTTATGCTATCTGTTGGAAAAAAGTTATTCCAATCTTGAGAATTTTATGTTGGTTTATTATTATTTAATATTTCTCATTGTCTTGGTAATTCTTGCACACTAAGAAAGTGAAAAAATATTGTTCTATTATGTTTTCTAATGCCAAGTGAGCCTATGAGAGTTAAAAGTTTCACTGATATATCATAGTAACATTTTTTGGTAACAAATTCACAGTTTCCTCCGTCTAATTCCTCCCCCTGTTGCTAGACTGGTCTTACTTAAAAGGAACAAATGCTGTTAGTTACATTTGCAGTTTTGTGTAGGGGTAGAAGTGTATCACTTAAACTGTCATCGCATGCCCTATTTTATATATTGTACACTTCTATTTTTACTTTTTTTTTTTAAATTCTTATCATTCTTTCCCCAGTCATTCTTTGCATTTTTATATGCTCCTTCCAGTTGATGATTTGTCTGTACCTTTTACACGCTTATGGCTGAAGCAGACCGCTACCTAACTTCATATTGCTTTTGAGTCAGATTTTAAGTCTTGTACTGACGGCATTAATTTCAATATTATGCAAAATAGTTACTGTATCCTTTACACCTTGCTAGTTTCTTTTTGTCTTCTCTTTCTCTATGTATTGTTCCAGATATATTATTCTACCACTTCTTGTGGCTAAAACAATTGAACTGACCTTTCAGCTAGACTAGATAATAGAACTGTCTGTGTGTGTTGCCATTTACCTAAACTTAGTCTCATTTACTCTTGTGCAGAGTATGTATCTGTGGTGTAACTCATCCACTCCAATACTGCTTCATGCAGAGCTGAGAAAAAATACTTCTGATATAAGAAATAAATGTAGATTTTATCCTGAGTTCAGTGAACTGAACTTTGCCCACGAACTTACTGTTACTACTCAGAAGGCTTCCTGACCTCCATGGTTTATAGTATATAATCACCTTGTAATATTTTCTCCCAGAGAAAAAATACAAAGGCATTTCTATATACAGACAACTATGGAAAGCATATACTTTTTCTTTAATTTAATAGTTACAACCTTTCAGTAATTACTTCAGGAATTACTTCTGTCCTGTCAGTCATTAAAATGGCCAAGAGAACTAACATTGTAATAGCATGTAGTTACACTCAGTAGCAGCCAGGAGCTTGCAAAACCAAACTAGGGACTAGTTTGCTGTTAGAACAGTAATGAGAATGCAGATTTCAGGAACTGGAATCTAAAACGTGTATTAGAAACCAGTATGACTCCAGTAACTGGATAGGCCAGAAGAAGGTGAGGGACCTTGGTCCCGACTCACATGCATAAGAATTGTCCTGATACTTGTGTGTTTAGTTTAATATTTGTATGAGTGGTTTAGGATTAGGATCATGTAAGCACTCTTAGCACAGTAACTACTACCACCAGCTCTTCAACAGTGATACCTAATTTCAGTGCCTACAAGGTGGTGTTTTCTGAGAGCTGCACAATTTGAACACAAAAATTTTTATCAGAGCTGAGTGAATTCTCCTCTGGATGTGCCAGGTGAGCAAAGGCTCACCATTTGCTTAAGAGAGGGCACTGGTCCACTTTAGCAATAGGTTGGCAGCCATATTCTGCAGAATTCCTTTGAAATATTTGTGGTCAGTGAATATACTATAGGGGAAAAGGGGTTTAGGTATGTAAGTCTGGAGTTTCATGTCTGTATAACACACCGTTGACGTGCACCAGGACAGACAGGTGGTATTCTAGAGTTCTGCCTGGGGGATGGGGGTTTCATTAGGGAAGGCTGTGCATACCGAACATGCTCCTTTGCAGACAGCAATTTCTCTAAAGAAAAATGATCCCTCCTTAGTACAACAGTGTTCTGTGCCTATAAAAGCCTTCACATTTTCTTTACTTTCCACGGAGCTGGTATCACCTACTAAGACTTTCCATCTTTTTTTCTCCTCTTCTTCCAGAACTGCAAACTTATTGATGGCTTTGAATTGTTCAGAGCCGTTCAAGCATATAGCAAGTAGCTTTCTACCTGCTCGGTACTGCCATTGGAGCCATTTCAAAGACAGGCTATAATTCTTACAAGGTAGATGGGCTGGCTGGAGGAGAGGAAAAAAAAAATAAATCTGAAAGGGCTGGAAACTACCTGAAAATACTAGTACAATTTTAACACTTCTGTTCTTTTCAGTTGACAAATTATGGACAGCTTCTGGCAATATTTAAGAGGTGACACAAATTCCCTTATTTTAATGTCAAAGATGCACCACATTCATTGAATTACCAAAGATGGTGATTCCAGTGTGTTAAAATTCTGTATCTTCCTGCTCTGCCTGTTGGTAGCTCACTGCACGATACCCAGATATTGCTCCTGTACCACTGTGTGGTTACATCTTTGAAACAGATAATCCCATCCACCTTGGGGTTTTTTTTCTTCTTTTTTTATTTTTTCTTCTTTTTTTTAATAATTCAGACTACTGTTTGGACGATGTATTTTTTACTACGCAATTGCAAGCATAGGATTCAGAATGCAAATAGGACATCTGACTCAGGTGCAACTAATGACATTCCAGTATATATAATAAATGTGGGAAATTGTACCAATTAATTAAAATAATCCTCTTTAAAACATGTTAAACCATTTGAGAGGCATTGCTCAGTAAGATAAGCACTCTTTTTATTCTGAAGAGTTGAGTCCTATGTTGTTATGGTGGATCATTGCATATCACAATTTATAGCTTACAGGATCGGAAAAAACTGTGCTTACGATCTGGTGTGACCTCTTGTGTAACGCCAGCCTGAACTTCACCCAAGTAGCCCCTCCATCAATCCCATAGCTTACATCTGAGATTCAGCATATCTTTCAGAAAAAAATTCTGTTCTATTTAAAGACTTCAAGCAGCACAGAATTCATATTCCATAGGTAAAATGTTCCAGTCATTAATTAGCTGCAGTATTAAAATTTCACCTTCATTGTACAATGCATTTACGTAGGATCAGCCTCTATAAACTGTCCTTAATTATGCGTGTTTTGATCAAGCTATAGCAATGTGTGTGGTGGAGCAGCTACATGCTAATAAGAGGAATAATGATATATAGAGACACATCGAAAAATCAGCAGTTCTAGCTTAGGAAATTCAAACGTGCTTAAAAGGCAAGAGGACAAGCATCCAGTATTTATCTGCAGAAAACTGCAAATCTTTTTTGTTGTCTTCTTTCTTCTTTCTTTTCAAATCATACTGAAGGTCAATTTCTTCAAGTAGTATGAGAAAGAAAACCATGGCCCTTCTGAAAGTGGACAAGATGTTCTTGTGTCAGCAGGTTCTCTAAGTGACAAGGTGATACTGAGAGGGACTCCAGGATATCAGGGACTGAAGCTAATAAAGCAGGCAGGTTCTAGGCTGTGTATCACAGGCCTACCTTTTAGGCTTCTCAGGAGTGGAGCAGTATGTAATAGAGCCATCGGAAACAGGCCAGTGATGCACTTGCAGTCCCATTCCTCAGCACTTCACTGAAATCTGAAGAAATAAGCTTATATTCACTTAGGATTCACTGCTTGGAACTTCTTGAAGGTAGGCAGTTAGATTCTTTCCTGTAAAGAACTAAATAGAGCTAAAGGATTTAAAACATGCTAGAGGACTAGCCACCTGTGGTCACCGTTTACTTACTAATCGGGTAGTTAAAGAGTTCTAACCCAAGAAATGAGATATTTGGTTTATTCTCTGCAGCCTCATGCATATTCGGTCTCACATCTCCCAGTCCCAGGAGCATACCCTTACCACCAGCTTAAAGGGATGGGAACAAACCTCTCTACCGTTGAAGCTGTATCACCACATCTAAAAGAATCCAAGATCAATTTAAATTAGAGAACAAGAGGAAGAGAGAGCATGGTTCCCTGTCTGTTGTTAGGACTCTCACTTGAAGGAGAAGACATGGTGTCCTTGTAAAACATACATTAATTGTGTCTCACATATTCTAATTTTCATATAGTTATCATTAATTCTGAGTACGGACGCAAAGCCAGTATTCCCACATTGGTCTTACTAGTAATGCCTAGATGTGTATCTTCTGTTGATTTTTGCCTTGATACTCTCTGCTACCCATCCGCTCACAGCTGTCCTTTTACTAACCCACACCAGTGGGAGCATATATTCACTTATTCAGGACAAAGCAATGCTGTTTACTGTAAACTGCCTTCCAGAAAACAGTCCCCCAACCTGAAATGTAACCCATGTTCTGTTTCTCTAGATACCTGACCTTTACTTGGGCACTCCCGTTGAACAAATGAGGCCGCCTTATCAAGGCATCTAGGTTGGTCTATGCCATTGACCCGTACCCATCATAACTGACCCTCAGCAGATCTTTATTGTGTGGCATTTAATCAGCCATTTGTTTGTTCTCTCTCAAATCACTGGTATATTAAGTAACCTGGTAATATTCCGTGTATCACTACTAGAAATACTCCAGTGAGATGAAGATTTATAAATACCTTTAGATTATATTGGCTAAATGTATTTTGGTTTTTGCTGATTTCTGTTTAATCTTCATAAGCATCAAGTCATGTGCTTTATAGGCTGCTGTTACAGACATTGTCATTCTCACTGAAACTTGCATTGTACCAAAATGTAGTTTTACATGATTCTTTTCCCATCTGAGTGTAATTCTCAGTCTTTCTTCCTGATAGGGACAACTCATTACTTAACTGCAACAATCTTTTTAATACATCTCTAACATTCATTTTTGCAATCTAGTTTATTTTCAAGCAGAGAGATTATTTCCAGCAAAATGACTTATCGCAGTATCTCTGTACAGAAATCTCTCTGCAGAATCAAGATATCACCCTGCATATTACATTAAAATTTAAACCGCAGCTTTGGAGACAAGGACACATCTTGAAATCTTTGAAATGCCACTGAAAAAGATGAGGCCAGGGAGAAGTTGTGACTATGTGGATGATCTTCACCCCTGTGAATAGATGCAGTCCTCAAGGTACAGCACTGCTTGTAATTTACCAAGCTCTACTAGTATGCTCAGCTCTCCCCTCTTCTCAATTAACCTTGAAAAGCTGCGAGATACTTCCCTGCTGATTTCAGGATTGCCCCTTAAAACTCCTGCTCTTTGTTGACAGTTAAAAATCTACAGTTGCAGTTGGAAAATTAACTCTGCTGTAGTTTCTCACTAATCAGACATTTACTGTAAGTTTTTCCCAGCTACAGGTAATCCAATGTGCTCTAGTTTACTTAATTTCTCCACACAGATTTTCTATTTTATGGAATATAGACACGAAGACTGTTACATTTTAGCAGCAGTTTGCCCTGCTGCTGTGGCATTACCCATGTCCGAAGCTCCTTTTCACTGCTGTCCCTGTATGTCCTGGTTAATTTAAGTGGCTGCTTTCCTCCTGGCCTCGCCAATAACCTGTCAGAGTTGTACGGGTTGACATCAGCTTGTGTCTAGCAGTCCGCCATTCTCTGGATTTCTGTTTTACTTTCCTTTAGTGCTCCTTTTTCTGGTGCCATTGGTGCTTGCACAGATGTGTAGCAAAGGGGAGGGGAAAATTTAAGGTTAAATAATAGTCCACATTTTATTATACTTCACAGAGAAGGTACGTGTTCTGCACAGTGTTTGGAAGCAGCGTTTTGTAGAACAGGGTGTCGGAGGCTCACCCGCGGCCGGTTCACCGAGCGGGGGAAGGTTACGGCTGAGTTAATTCTGTTCTGAAGAAGCACAGAACAGTTTGTCGAAAGGTTTCTAACTTGTGGCAAGAAGGCGGAAAGGCAGTTTTTTACAGGTTCCCCCTCCCCGCCCCGTGATGAGATTTGGTGGTGTTGGTTCCCCTTCCCCGCCCGCCCCGCCGCGGCCCGCACGCGGAGGTGGCAGAGGTGCCAGGCTCGCCCGCGCCCGCCGCCGCCTCACGGCTGCGGTGGGGTCCGCGGGGGCCGCCTCCGGCCTTCCCCT